>CM039590.1:56434278-56576185 GCA_022457205.1 Saccharum spontaneum | reverse complement strand
GAGTTTTGCATTCATGAGCAAAGTGACCTTCTTGACCACACTCAACACATCTCTTTGGCTTGGGCTTTGACTTGCTTTGTTGTTGAGCTTTTGCTTTCTTCTCTTGACTTGCCAAGTACCCAATACCACTTCTATCCATCTTCATACGGTGTTCATGAGGAGCTCACTTTGCAAATATTGGCCTCTTATGAACTTGCTTAGGCCGGTCTTGAGATGCTCTTTTTCTTGCTTGAGCTTCTTGTTCTCTTCAATGAGTGACTCATTTGTTGTTTGCTTCTCAAAAGCCATCAAACCTTTGATCTTCTTGTTCTCATTTGCAAGCTTCTCGTTCTCACACTTGATCTTGGCATAATCATCATGGTTGCATGACTCAACCACACTCTTGCCTTTGCTACTAGAACCTTTCTCAATGCTTTCAATGATCAAATCATCACATGATGTAGCTATATCACACTTAACAACATTGTTAGTAGCATCATGTGTCTCAAGAGCAAGTTCATTAGCAACCACAAGACTATCATAGTCAATTTTTAATGTGGTGTATTTGTCTTTTAGAGAGCTATGTCTAGTGATGAGCTCATCATGCTTCTTCTCAAGTTTATCATGTTGATCTTTAAGCTCTTTATTAGAGGTTTTGAGCTCTTTGAGAGTAGAAGACATAATTTCATTTTGATCTCTAAGCTCACCACTAGTCTTTTGAGCATTTTCAAGCTTAGATGAGAGTGATTCATTTTCATTTTGAAGATCATCATTCTCACTTCTTGTCCTTCTTATGATTTTAGTGTATTTGTTTAGCAATTTTACAAGTTCATCATAAGAGGGTGCATCATATTCATCATCACTATCACTATCATCATCATCATCACTATCATGGTTTTGTACCTTTCGTTCACCCTTGGCCATAAGGCATAGGTGAGTAGTGGACGATGATGGTGAAGGAGGCGGTGAAGGTGGTGGTGAAGATGTCGGTGAAGATGATGGCCCCATCACAAAAGCGGCAACCTTCTCTTTCTCATCATCGCTCTCATCTCCGGAGGAGTCACAAGATGATTCAATGTCGGTGAGCCAATCACCACAATATATGCCTTTCCACCCTTCTTCTTCTTGTAGAACTCCTTCTTCTTGCCATCCTTCTTCTTGTATGGCTTGTTCTTCTTCTTCTCATCTTCTTCATCACTTGAATCATTTTTCTTCCCCTTGTTCTTGTTCTTGAACTTGTCTTTTGGTGGTCTAGGGCATTGATGAGCTAGGTGGCCAAGTTCACCACAATTGTAGCAATCCATCTCCGAGATGGGCTTTCTTTTGCTACTTGTGAAGAATTTCTTTTTCTTGCCATCGAACTTGATGCCACTCTTGTTGAGCTTCTTTAGCATCTTGGTGGTCTTCCTCACCATGAGTACAAGTGATTCATCATCGATATCACTTTCACTTGAGCTTTCTTGCACGATCATGGCTTGGCCCTTCTTCTTCTTCTTGTCATGGCTAGCTTTGAAGGCCAAGTCTTTCTTCTTGGAAGATGATGAGCCCTCTTCCGGAGTGATGTGCATGTACATCTCATGAGCATTGATCTTCCCCAATACTTGTGTTGGAGTTGCGGTGGAGAGATCACTTTGATGAAGCACGGTGACAATGTGACCATACTTCTCAACGGGAAGCACACTCAAGATCCTCCTTGCAACATCCGATTGACTCATTTGAGTGAGCCCAACAGCATTGAGGTCCTCTACAAGAACATTCAAGCGAGTGTACATGTCATTAGCACTTTCTTTGGGAAGCATCTCAAAAGAATTAATCTTCTTTAAAGCAATATGATAGCGTTCCTCACGCTCACTCTTAGTTCCCTCATGGAGAGCACAAAGATTCTCCCACAAATCATGAGCGTTCTTTGCATTACGCACACGATTGAAGATATCTTTGCCTAAGCCCCGGTAGAGTGCATTTTTGGCCTTTGCATTCCACCGGTCGTACTTCTCCTCGTCACCCGTGGGGTTTGCGGGATCCTTGATAGCGGGAAGCCCTTGGGTTGCGGCTCTAAGGCACCCGACATCTATGGCTTCGAGATACGCCTCCATGCGGATTTTCCAATATGGAAAATCATCCCCCTCAAAGGTGGGAGGTGGTCCTTCCCCGTTAGACATCTTGCTCTAGGCGGTAAAGCCTAAATTAGGAGCAACACGGCTCCGATACCAATTGAAAGGATCAAGATGCCCAAGAGGGGGGGTGAATTGGGCTTTTCTAAAAATTAATTGCAAGAATTAAATCCTACAAGCCGGAATTCACCCCTAGTGCCTACTTGTGTTCCTAGAGAGTCTACCGATAAAAAGTTTTGCACCCTAGTTTCCAATCCTAGTCTAGCATGGCAATTCTAGGAATGTAAAACAAGCAATGAAAGTAAATACGAGAAAGTAATTGCTTGAATGTAAAGGGGCAAGGAACACGGCGATGTTTTTCCGAGGTATCGGAGAGTCGCCACTCCCCACTAGTCCTCGTTGGAGCACCCGCGCAAGGGTGTCGCTCCCCCTTGATCCGCGCAAGGATCAAGTGCTCTCTACGGGTTGATTCTTCGACACTCCGTCGCGGCGAATCACCCAAAACCGCTCACAACTTGAGTTGGGTCATCCACAAGCTCCGCCGGATGATCACCAAACTCCCAATCACCACCAAGCCGTCTAGGTGATGGCGATCACCAAGAGTAACAAGCTAGAACTCTCACTTGACCACAACGAGCCCAAATGAGGAGATGGATGCACACTTGCTACTCTCTAATCACTAGTGAGGAATCTCAAACTTTGATTTTCAAATCTCTATCCTCACTAGAGCTCTTGCACTCCCTTGCACTCTAGAGGGTTTTCTCAGATGTTTGAATGAGCAAGAGACCTCTAAAAGAGGTGGAGGGGTTGTATTTATACACCCCTCAAAGAAAACGAACCGTTACTTTCTGACACGGGCTCACCGGACGCGCCGGTCGAACTGACCGGACGCGCCGGTCGCCCGTAACGGTCAAAACGCGATTTTGAACTGAACCACCGGACGCGCCGGTCAGGGGTGACCGGACGCGTCCGATCGTGCAAGGGTGCTTACTGTACTCGCACCGGACGCGAGGCCGCGTCCGACGGCTGATGATCGGACGCGTCCGGTCCTCTCTGGACCTTACTGGACTGTGACCGGACGCGCCGATCACAGCCAGGTCGCGTCCGACGGGCGTTCTCACAACGTGACACGTGTCAGCCACTGACCACCGCGTCCAGTCCTCGCGAGGACCGCGTCCGGTGGTCAAGGCCGAAACCCTAGCGCGGTAAAGAACTGACCGGACGCGTCCGGTGCTCCCGAAGACCGCGTCCGGTCACTGGAAAACAGCCCGAAACTTCTCGAAACGCGTCGCAACTTCAACCAAGTTGCTTCCAACTGAACTTTGAGCTAATCTAGGGTTGCCTAGCGCCAAGTTTAACAAGTGTGCACCACACCTAAACATAGGACTCGCCTAGGTCAAGCTACCCATTCATGCCCCCCTTTATAGTACGGCCAAAAGAGAAAAACGAAGATCCTAACGACTATTCCGAATGTGTCTCAACACCTCGACATCCGGAACTAACCGTCCTTAATCTTGACGTCACTCTTTTGAAAACCGAAACGATTTCCATCAAGGGACACGAATGCCACATTGCTCAAAGCAGTTATCACCTCCATGACCTAACTTACCAATGTTTCTGCAAAACACACGTTAGTCATGGTAATAGAGTGTTGTCATTAATTACCGAAACCAAACCTTGGGGCCTAGATGCTTTCACTGGTCATGTTGAACGCAGGCCTAACACTTAGTTGGCCGGTCTGATGATCGACCACGAAGCCGAGTAGCTCAACTCAGGCCGGAAGTCGATAAGTATCAAGTGCGCCTCGGAAGGGAGCCGTATGCATAAGTCCAAGGGCAAGTGATTTAAAAGTCCTGAACGTCCTGGCAGAAGGGTAATCTCTGAGAGTGCTGGCGTTGATCGAACCAACAAAGTTGGTTCCTAAGTTGTACCAAAGGTGATCAACGACTGTCTTTAGAGGGGTTTGCCGAGTGAGTGTTAGCAATACCCCTCAGCTGAGTTGTAATTCGATTCGAGTCGCCGTCTTTCCCAGTTAGTGAGAACTTGACGGGCTTATCTTCAAAGTAGATGCACTAAATAATTATGGTTCAAGAGTGATGATATGATGATGGCCTGATTATACCTGCTATGGCTAATATTGTTTGCCCCTAATAAGTGAGTGTTCTAGTACATGTGCTAGTATAGTTGACAGGTAAATGATGATGAACTTGATGCTAAGTTTAAATGGGTCACTTATACTCATAAGCTCCTTTATGCAACTGTGTCAAGCTAGCCCACCTTATAAAGCCTTGCATGATCTTTGGTGTCCTTTATTTCTGGTTTTTGACGGGTAAGTCTAGCTGAATACCTTCTCGTACTCAGGATTTATTTCCCACCTGTTGCAGATGACCTGTTCTACTCTGGATGCTGCAAATACTGCCTCCTCCCTGTCGGAGATGAGGACTAGATCGTCGGGCACAATCTCTGTTAGTTATCTTACCTGAGATGCTTTTGTTGGACATGACTAGTCCTGACAATGTATTTAAATCTACGAAGTTATGTACTGAACTATGTTGCTTCCGCGAAACAAACTTGGTTTATAATAATTTATTTTGAACTCCGATGAATGTAATCCGTATGCTACTTGTGAAATGTTGTAACAGATGATGTGTTGTGTTGAATCATGTGATCTTGGTTTGTATGTCGAAAGTTGTTTGAAATCCTTCGAGATTTCCGGACTACCGGGATTACGGGATCTTAAGTATAGGAATTTGATCACTTCGGTGATTATTTTTGTACTTACGTTCTTATAATTTGGTTGGTTCTGTTACACTCCGTCCCTGCAAGAATGCAATTCTGGAACAATATTATATTTTAGTATACCAAATTCGACCAATTATAAATAAAAAAATATAAATATTTATAATATCAAATAAATGTCATTAGATTAGTTATGAAATGTGTTTTCATATTAAATTTATTTGGAGTCATAAATATGAATACTATTTACTGAACACTTGGTCAAACATGAAGCACTTTAACTGGCACATATATCATAGTTACATTCTTTTGGGAACATAGTTTAAACATGCAGACAACACGCCTCTATCGAGTGCCGAAGGAGGTCGACCTAAAACAACCATAGTTGGACCATCCTAGTAAAAGATCTCTAGTTTCAATATTACACAAATGGAAAACAACTGAAACTGTGTCACCACTGACCATAGCCACTGTCATGTAGTCATGATCATTACAAGCCCAGCAATCAACCATAGTGGCACAGGCAGTACCGACATATTCAATGAGCTGCTTTCTGTTGCCTATCAACACTTGCAAGAAAATGAAATCGATGATGGCAAATTATTGGTGGGGCAGCTCTGCCGACAATAAGCATATTCACTGGATGAGTTGGGAACGGTTGAATCGCCCAAAGTATGAAGGAGGATTGGGATTTAGGGATCTCAGATGTTTCAACATCACTATGCTTGGTAAACAGGGTTGGAGAATTATCGATCGGCCTGAATCTCTATGTGCAAGAGTCCTGAAGGGGAGATACTATCATGATTGTGACTTTATGAGGGCAACCAGGAAGAGACACGCTAGTAGCACTTGGCGTGCCGTGCTAGCAGGAAGGGAGGCCTTGCAACAAGGTCTTATAAAAAGAATTGTGAATGGGGAAACTACAGATATTTGGGGGGACAAATGGATTGCGAAGCATTTTGCTGGTCACCCGATTACTCCAAGAGAGGGACAGGCACTTGAACATGTTTCTGAACTTCTAACCGCGTCTGGTGCCTGGAACAGGGAGCTCATCACAGAGCAATTCGTCCCGGTTGATGCACGTGCGATTATGAATATGCCAAGGGCTCGAGGGAATCATGATTTCTGGGCGTGGAGTCCAGAGAAGTGTGGTGTGTATTCGGTCAAGTCGTCAAGTCGGCCTATCGTCTGCTGTTTAATCTGAGGAGGGATGGGAACTGGATGCAACTACCTAGCTCTTCAGGTGACAGAGTCTGGAATGATGTCTGGAAGTTAAAAGTGCCACCCAAGGTACGTGTGTTTTGGTGGCGTGTGCTGCATGAATTTCTCCCGGCTCGCCAAATTCTATGGAGGAGGCATATCGAGCCGATAGCATATTGTGAAGTCTGCGGAGCACAGGAGGAATCTATCATGCATGTATTAGCTCATTGCACTATAGCCAGGGAGGTTTGGCGTCAGGTCAGACAGACAACAGGGATTAAACTTCCCTCTCTACACCCCTTGACCTGGGCGTCGGATCTCATGACTGCGAGATTATGCTCGAAGAAGAAGACGGCGGTCATCTTATGTGCTATGTGGGCGCTGTGGACCATGAGGAATAAACGCCGACACGGAGAGCTAACGATGAGCATCTTCCAAGCTGCAAACTGGGCAAAGGACACTGTCTATGATCTGTGGCAGCTGTCCTTGCCGGCTGGTCATGGCCACACTGAAGCTACACCGCCGAAGTGGCAGGTTCCAAATCCGGGTGGGGTCAAGGTAAACACCGACGCTGCATTCTTAGCTTCTAAAAACCATGGCGCCACGGCTTGTGCTCTCCGTGACCACACTGGAATTCTTAAGGAGGCACAGGCCAGATGGTATGAGCAGGTTTTTGATGCGTGCACTATGGAAGCGATGGCGTGCCGTGATGGCCTCAAGATGGCAGTGTAGGCGGGCTACCAGCGGGTACATCTGGAGACTGACTGCTTGGACGTCATCCAGCTATGGAAGAGAAGGGAATCCCAGCGTTCCATTATCAGCTATATCCTGGAGGAGATTGTGGAGCTCAGCAATGGATTGCATGAGTTTTCCTTTTCTTTTGTTCATAGAGTTTGTAATAAAGTAGCTTGTATTAGCCAAACAAGTCTCTGCTACACATTGCCTGGAGAGGTGGTATGTAACTCCAGCATGTGTTACTGATCTTGTAATTTCGGAGGCCCCAGCCGGCTGTGCTTAATACAAAGCAAGCAAGTCACAAAAAAAAAACCATAGTCATTCTATCATTAATCATCTCAAGTGGGAAAACAGCAGCCCCGCTCGCGTGTGTGTGCATGTCTTTCAACTTAAGAACGGGTACACAAGACAACGTCTATTTAAATCGAGTTAACCATTGATCAAATTCCCATGTAGAACTATGACTTCATTGCACCTAGCGTTTAATCTAGGTATTATAATTTATTTGATTTAAATTGAATAAAATTGGCACAAGTCCAATTAAAATCCAACGATAGTCTTGCTACCGAAACGGAAAAACCTATGCAAATATGCAATGGACAATAGGGGCGTGCTGCCTCCCATTCCCACTGCTTCCTCGTAATCCCTCCCATCTCAGCAAAAGATGTACTCCTCCGTCCCAAAACAAGGACACATCTCACACTTCGATGAGTAAAATATTCTCAATTTTAACTAGATTTTTAAACAATAATATTAACATTTGTATATTTGAATAGGTTTATTATGAAAATATATGATACAATTCATCTTGTGATGTCTATTTGGTATGATAAACATTAATATTTTTTGTATATACTTAGCCAAACTTAAAACTCGTTAACTCATCGAAGTGCGAAATGTGCACTTATTTGGGACAGAGAATGTAATTTCAGGACTAGTTCAAGTCAAACTAAACTTTAAGTAAGTTTATACTCCCTCTGGTCAAATTATAAGTCGTAGTCTGACATAAGACGCCTAACTTTAACTATTCATTTATTTTATATTATATTATTTATGATTACAAATTTGTGTTGATAGTATACTTGATTATAAATCTAATACTATCAAGTTTGTATTATAATAGTAACAATTGTTGACCAAATTATTGGTTAAAGATTATAAACTTTGACTATGCAAATGCTTTATAAAGGGAGTAGAAAATACGATCAAGATTTATATAACTTTAAATAGGTACATTCTAAAATTATATTCCATATCGAATTTAATGATATATTTTGTGTATATTTCTATAAGTTGTGCAAAACTTCAAAATGTTTGATTGAACAATATTTTAGAATTCCAAGTTGACCAGATGCAAATGCCAAGTTGCCCACTCACCTCACTGCTACTGTACTAGTCAAACCACGCATAAGACCGTACATATATACATCTCGACCCCCGCCAGACAGCATCACACACACGCACATTGCAATGGCAGCAGCTGGAGGCGGGGTAGGAGATGGTGAGCTGCGGCTGCTGGGCAAGTCGTCGAGCCCGTGGGTGTTCCGGGTGAGAGTGGCGCTGGGACTCAGGGCCCTCAGCCACGAGTACATCGAGGAGGACCTCGCCAACAAGAGCGAGCTCCTGCTCCGGTCCAACCCGGTGCACCGGAAGGTGCCGGTCCTCATCCACGGCGGCCGCCCGGTGTGCGAGTCGCTCGTGATCCTTCAGTACATCGACGAGATCTGGCGAGGGACCACCGGTCCCGCGCTCCTCCCGTCCGACCCATACGACCGCGCCACGGCGCTGTTCTGGGCGGCCTTCGTCGACGACAAGGTATGGATGGGTACTCCATTCAGGAAATCAATCCATTTTCGGGCTTTCAGACTTAGCCGTTTTCTCTCCTGTTTCTAGTTTTTCCCTGAGTTTAGCGCACTGTTCAGATCATAGTTTTAAATCTCCCGCCATAGCTGCCGCTATAGCCCGCTATAGCGTTTTGAGACAGAGTGCCGCTATTTGAGTTCATGTACAATTTAGCCGTTATACCCCGCTATAGCCCGATATAGCTCCGCTATTAGCTGTTTTAAAAATATACCGCTAAACACCTTAGCCCGCTAGCTATTTAAAACATTGGTTCAGATCGAGGACGGACGAGCAGAGAGCGGAGGCGCTCCAGAACGCCCTCCTTGTGGTGGAGATGTTGGAACGGGCGTTCAGGGAGTGCTCCAAGGGGAAGGCGTTTTTCGGCGGCGACGCCGTCGGGCTCGTGGACATCACGCTCGGGAGCCACCCGATTTGGATGAGAACGGTGGACGAGACGGCAGGCACCAACCTTCTGGACGGGGCCAAGTTCCCGGGCCTGGCGGCGTGGGCGGAGCGGTTCATGGCCGTGGACGCCGTGAACAAGTGGTGCCGGACGCCGGGAAGCTTTTGGAGCAGTACAAGGCGTCTCGGGCTAAATGGACTGCCGCTGCTGATTCTAGCTGAACACACTGTGTACGCCTGCCTGCATTCATGCATTGGCTACTTCTGCTGGGAACCTTCAGTGAGTCGGTGTGGATCCAAATAAATCCATGAGATCCACTACTTCAAAGTTTAAAGACCTGCTTAGTTAGGAGTATTTGTACTTGGAGAAGTATTTGGTGGTGTCTGGTGTCAGATGATCTGCGGTTTTGTCTAATATAAGACCTACGAAATGGTGAGATGATCAATGCACCATCCTGCTTTGAAATCGATACAGTCGGACTCGAGCAGAGTTAAGGCCTAAGAGCTTGCTCAGGCTAAATCCGATTCATAATCAGCACATCAATCTTCCACTCACCCGCCATCTGTCCGTTCCATGCTCTGCCTTTCCTTGCAGAAACGTCTTTGATCTGACTCCTTCCTTCAGCAGTCAGCACAAGCACAGTGCTGTGCACTAACGAAAAAATTGTAACGACCTGGAAGCGTCCCCGTCTCAATAATTCGAGGTTGACTATTGCCTCCGTCCAAAAAAAAACATAATTCGAGCCACAAATTTGGACAAGTGTTTATCTAGATTTGTTGCTAGAATTAGAGACGGAGGGAGTACACTTGCCCAATCATTTTCCCCGTTGAAAGAACCATTGAACCACCTTTGAGTCTCAGACCCGTTTCCTTGCTATGCTTAATGGGCTGTTTGGATTGGATCCAGGTAAACTTGCCTGTGAACGGAGCTCCGCCAGATGCTCGATTTTGAACGCCTAACACTATCCGCACTCGTCGACCTCTAAATTCATCCTCTAAAAGGAATATTCTGTCCTGGTCATCAAGATTCTTTCCTCTATATCACTTTCTCCCGCACCCATTCGTCCTCTATATCTCATCCTCCATTTAGTGGGACCCACATGTCATACTCTATTTATATTTTAACCCCCCACCCCGTCTCTCTCTATCCTCTCTCTCTTCTATCCTCTCCTCTGCTCTTGACAGCGAGGTCGCGCGGCGGCCCAGGCGAGCGCGTGGCCCGGGCAAGGGCGCGCGGCCCCGGCGAGGGCGCGCGGCCCTGGCGAGCGCGCGGCCTCCTCCTCCGGCTCCGGCTCTGGCGCGGGGAGCGGGCGCGGCCTCCTCCTCCGGCAGCACGCGGCCAGCTCTCCCACGGCGGAGCTCCTCGCGGGCGGCGCGGTGGAGCTCCTCATGCGGCGGCGGACCTCGCGGTGGAGCTCGGCAGGCTTGGCGCGGCCTGGGGCAGCGGCGCCATGGCCCTGGGCCGGCGAGCTGACGCGGTCTTCCCCGCGCTCCTCCTTGGCCGCCATGGACGACCTCCTCGCGCTCCTCCCCGTAGGCGAGTGGCACGAGGACGAGCGGGCCCGCGCGCGCATAGCGGAGGTCCGGTACCGCGGCAAATTTGGCGGACGGAGCCGGTGATACCGGACGCGCAAAAGCGATAGCGTACCCCGCTACACCGATTCTGTCCGCTATCCGCGTGTAGCGGGCGCGGATACCGCACGCGGTGCGGATAGTCTAAGGTGAGGTCGAGATCCTTGCCTAGACGGTGACCTGCCTGGCAGGCTTCGATCCAAATAGTCCCTATGTCTTGCCATCTCAACCTACTGTCTCGTCGTATCCTGAAACTCATTGAGCCACTCTTACCCAATGTTACCGGCAAGAAAGTCATGGCATCACTATTATCAATGCCGATGAGCGGGAAAACAACCTAGTTGAACAATCCATATATCAATTCAAACAATCTTGTTTCAGATCTAATGGCTTTGTTGGAAGTGGGCTAGGGAGAAACAAGTTTTGGCAACCTAGATTATGCTGAAATCCCCAAAAAAAAACACTGATTTTTTTATATCTTACGTGCAATTAATCCATTGGCCTTGACAAGCTTGCAAGTAGTGCAACAAACATCATTCGACTTTTCTTTCCAGCGAAGTTGGTCATAGCGGAAATAAGTAACATGGCTACAGGGGGTATAGATTGCGTACATGCGTTTATAAGTGAGTGTACATGTGTTGTGAGTGTCTGTGTTGTATTGTACAATTCGAAACAAAAAAACAGTACGACAAAGCACCATGTGTAACATGCCTGAGATTAGCAAGGCGTCAATAATAATCCATGATGCGTCTGGGAAGGCTTGGCACTAATGGTGTTGCTGCCATGAGGGGCCCAACTAGTAGCTACTTGAGGAAAAAGTGCCTCCAGTAGACATCAGCAACACTGTGACAAATCTAGCGATGTTTTAGAATAAAACGTAACTATGAATCCACAAGAGATAAAACGTTAGAATAAAACGTATAAGGTGACATAAATTTAAATTTAAAAAGAGGACCAAGGATAAACAATTTTTAAGAGATATGAATAATGGTTTTATCGAGGAATGGAGCTAACTCGTCGAAACAAAACTGAAAAGTGAACTTGATTTTACCTCCACACGAGTTGCACAACCATGGATAGCTAGGAGTGGTGAGAAAAGAAAAGAAAAAAGGAGAGGGAGACGATAATAACTTATAGAAAAATGTCTATTTCATTCTTCAACTATTGATGGTTATCTACTTCACCCCCTCAACTATAAAACCAGGTATTCTACCCCTCAAACTATTGAAAACCATCTAAATAAACCCTGAGGCGGTTTTGAAAGTGGTTTCACTAACTCGGCATATTAAAAAGTCTACATAACCCCCAAATATATCAAGTGTCGACTACATAATCCCTCAACTATAAAATCTGATATTGTAGCCCTTAAAGTATCCAATAATATTCAAATGACTCCCTTAGATGGTCTCATAGGTCCGTTTGACACTGTATCCCGACATATTGGCCTAAGTACGTATGCTTGTGCGCATGCCACATTTTCCACCTCCGCCTCTCAACTCTTTCTAGGGTAACCCACCACCCAATGAGAAGCATGCAACATCTTGTCTCTTGCTCCACCTCCCGACACTCATCGATGACATTGAGCTCAAGCACCATGCCTACACCCCTTCAGTTTTTTAGGTAGCCATAGCAAGAGACAATGAGACAGGGAGAGGATGTGGAAAGGGTTGAATGACAAGGGTGTAGGCGCAGTGCATGAACTCAATGTCGTCTAGGAGTGCCATGAGGTGGAGCAGGAGATAGGGTGGTTTTATCGGGCGGTGCCGTAATCCTAGAAAGAGTAGGGAGAGGGAGGCAGCCAATGGATCTACGTGTAAGTATAGGTGTTTAGGGCAGTGTGGTGGGATACGATGTCCAAACGGACCTACAAGACAATCATGGAGGTCATTTGAACATTATTAGATATACTTTAAGGCTATGATATCTGATTTTATAGTTGAGAGGTTATTTAGTCAACCCTTGATATGTTAGGGGGGTTATGTAGACCTTTTAAAATGCCACATCAGTGAAACCACCTTTAAAACCGCTTCAGAGGGTTATTTAGACAATTTTCAACAGTTTAAGGGTAGAATACCTGATTTTATAGGCGAGGGGATGAAGTAGACAACCACCAATAGTTTGGGGGGTTAACTAAACTTTTTCCATAACTTATAGCCAATAAATTACTCAATGATACCTAAATGGAGGGGTGTTTGGTTTCCCTATCTAAAATTTAGTCTCTATCACTTCGGATGTTTAGACACATGCATGAAGTATTAAATATAGATTAAAAAAATAATTAATAACACAGATTGCGACTAATTTGCGAGACGAATTTTTTAAGCCTAATGAGTTCATGATTTGATACTGTGGTGCTACAGTAAACATGTGCTAATGATGGATTAATTAGGCTTAATAAATTTGTCTCGTGGTTTACTGGTGGAATTTGTAATTTGTTTTTTTGCTAGCATCCGAACACTCCATGCAACACCTCATGTAACATTCGATGTGACACAAACCAAATTTTAGTCTCTGCAATCAAACACCCCCTACGTTGATGGACGCAGTACAGCACACAAAGCGGACAATTGAGGAAAAAAACTATTTGCATATATGTAACATCCCACCTCCTCGAGGCCGGGACCGCTTACATCTAGCCGCTTTTTTAGGATATAGACTGTCCTCACAGACCAACACAAGTCTTTTCTGCGCACTTTGTCCTCACTCGTGCGCACCCGGAAAGAACTTTCTGGTCGGTCACCCATCGCTCCAGGCCAAGCACGCTTAACTTTGGAGTTCTTTAGAGATGAGCTTCCGGAAAAGAAGTTGCAACTTGTTGGTATGAGTATCCTATTAATCCTGCTAAGCCTTGGATCGGGATGTTACATCCTCACCCCCTTAAGAGACCGACGTCCTCGTCGGTCAATCCCAAGCCAGGAACGTCCTCTCTTGGCCACGTCCGTGTGTCCAGTGCCAGTGCATGTGCCATGCTGTGTGACCACTCTGGGTCCACACCAGCCATGCGCACCATGCCTGCGCAACTGCGACACACGCGCCCATGAAACCGCGAGAGTCGGCTCTGATACCATTCTATAACATCCCACCTCCTCGAGGCCGGGACCGCTTACATCTAGCCGCTTTTCTAGGATATAGACTGTCCTCACAGACCAACACAAGTCTTTTCTGCGCACTTTGTCCTCACTCGTGCGCACCTGGGAAAAACTTTCTGGTCGGTCACCCATCGCTCCAGGCCAAGCACGCTTAACTTTAGAGTTCTTTAGAGATGGGCTTCCGGAAAAGAAGTTGCAACTTGTTGGGTCCACACCAGCCATGCGCACCATGCCTGCGCAACTGCGACACACGCGCCCATGAAACCGCGAGAGTCGGATCTGATACCATTCTGTAACATCCCACCTCCTCGAGGCCGGGACCGCTTACATCTAGCCGCTTTTCTAGGATATAGACTGTCCTCACAGACCAACACAAGTCTTTTCTGCGCACTTTGTCCTCACTCGTGCGCACCCGGGAAGAACTTTCTGGTCGGTCACCCATCGCTCCAGGCCAAGCACGCTTAACTTTGGAGTTCTTTAGAGATGGGCTTCCGGAAAAGAAGTTGCAACTTGTTGGTATGAGTATCCTATTAATCCTGCTAAGCCTTGGGTCGGGATGTTACAATATACTACTCCCTCCATCTCAAATTATAAGACGTTTGACTTTTTTGACACCAAGTTTGACCACTCGTCTTATTCAAAAATTTGTGCAAAATATCAATTCTTTTATCGTGGCTTGGTATATTAATAAAAGTTCCTCAAGAATGACTTAAATTTGACTATATTTGTATAAATTTTTTGAATAAGACGAGTGGTCAAACTTGGGATAAAAAAGTCAAACGTCTTATAATTTGAGATGGAGGGAGTACTTTCAAGTAAAAACACCTAAATATTATAATAAAACTAGCTATTAGCACAATTTGCGCGGCCACTCGCTAGTTATTCAGAAATGTCACAGAACAGAATCACACTAGTCCGTTCTCTTGTGGAACTTGGAAGAAGCTTTTTTTTTTATAACACTTGGAAGAAGCATTGACTTTCAGAAACCGCTGCCCTTCCCATCGTTCACTCTAGTTCCAAATCCTCCACGGATACAATGGGCGCGTAATCGCGGCACCTCTTTTCCAACAAGCAGTGGCGACTGACGAGTGACGAGGACAAATGACCACCGACAAATTACAAAGTTGCCCACATGATGACATGAATCTCGAGTTCTCGACTCACTGCTGCTAGTCAAACCTTGGTCATCACCTCAGACCGTCATACACTCGTACGTACATATACAACTCGATCCCCACCACCACGGCACCACCACTCCACGCCACCAGACAGCGGCACATGATAGCACAAAGCAAACCACTGCAAGAAACTGCAATGTCAGCGCCAGGAGGTGGGATAGGAGTGGGCGAGCTGCGGCTGCTGGGCACATGGTCGAGCCCATGGGTGATCCGAGTGAGGGTGGCGCTTGGGCTCAAGGGCCTGAGCTACGAGTACATGGAGGAGGACCTCGCCAACAAGAGCGACCTCCTGCTCCGGTCCAACCCGGTGCACAGGAAGGTGCCGGTCCTCATCCACGGCGGCCGCCCAGTGTGCGAGTCGCTCGTGATCCTGCAGTACGTTGACGAGGCGTGGCCGGCGACGACCGGTCCGCCGCTCCTCCCAGCCGACCCCTACGACCGCGCCACGGCACGGTTCTGGGCGGCCTACGTCAACGACAATGTAAGCAGAAAATGGATTGATTTTCGGGCCTTCAGCCTCGCATCCGAAGTCAGAATTATACTAGTTTCCTCTAATTTTCTGTTTCTAGTTTTTACCGGCGTTTAGGGCACTGTTCAGATCGCTGACGGACGAGCAGAGAGCGGAGGCGCTCCAGAACGCCGTCCCTGCGGTGGAGACGTTGGAACGGGCGTTCGCGGAGTGCTCCAAGGGGAAGGCGTTCTTCGGCGGCGACGCCGTCGGGATCGTGGACATCGCGCTCGGGAGCCACCTGGTTTGGATCAGGGTGGTAGACGAGGTGGGAGGCACCAACCTTCTGGACGGGGCCAAGTTTCCGGGCCTGGCGGCGTGGGCGGAGCGGTTCGTGGCCGTGGACGCCGTGAAGAAGGTGATGCCGGACGCGGGGAAGGTCCTGGAGCAGTACAAGGGGTTTCGAGCTAAATGGATTGCAGCCGCTGATTCTACCTGAACGTACTGTATGTATCACCTGATTTGGGATGCACTCTGCTGGATGCTTGGATGCGTTCAGTGAGTACTGGTCAGTTGGACCCAAATAAATCGATAAGATCCCGTAGTTAAAACTTCAAACAAACTATTCAGTATTCGTATTTGGACAAGTATTTGGTGTTAGGTGATTTTTCATTTCGTCTAATAAGACCTTACGATGGTGATATGTTCAAAGCATCACCATGTTCTAAAACAACTTTCCTATTTCACACTCGTGTTTGGATTAATATAAGAGCGTGTTTGATAGCGCTCCACGAGCCGCTCCATGTGACCATGTCCAGCTTCCTGACTCCACCAATTAAACAGGAAGACGAGCAACAACTTTAGCTGTTGCATCCACAAATCACGCTGAGAGAAGCTGAAAACACGATACAGAGCTGAAAAAAGTGGTTTTCTCCCGCTTCATCCTCATATCAGTGGGCCTAGAGGGACAAAGGAGGAGGTGCAGCGTAGAGCCAATGGGGGTCGAGCGTGAGACAAGCATGGAGATGGGCACGGGCGGCGGGAAGCGAAGGGTGTTGTGCGGGCAAGCAAACAGATGCTGGGACGAGGAAGAGGATAAGGGAAATAGAGAAATATTCTTTTAATCCCGGCTGAAGCGCTTAGGTGAGTAGCTCTTTTTGTACAAAAACCTTTTTTAGCTTTTTCCGTCTAATAAAAATTACGGCAAAGCTTTTGCCGTCCTTTCAAAAAAAGAAGGAAGAGTAACAAATCAACCAGAGGGGGAAAAAGTTAAAAAAAAAGAAATTGTTAAAGGAGAAATAAATAAAGGAAACAAGAAAAAGAAAAAATAGAAGACATTATGGACATTCTTTGCATTTGACGTATTATTAGGAGAAGCTATTTTACAAAAGACTTTTCTAACCAGTGAAGCTGAAGAAAAAAAAACCATTTCACTAGAGAAGCCACATTTGAAGCTATTTTGAGTATAGATGGACTACTACTACCAAACGTGCTCTAAACACCAAAATTCTCCTTCTCTGGCGTGTTTCTTGGCTTCAGCGAGTACTCCCTCCATTCCAAATTATAACCCATTCCAAGAATCTTGGAGAGTCAAAGCATCTTTGACCAAAATTATAGAAAAAATTACAAAAAATTATAACATCAAATAGGTATACTATGAAAATATAATTAATGAAGAATCTAATGATACTTAATTGATGTCATAAATATTATTATCTTATCACATAAATTTGGTCAAACTTGAGATCCTTTGACTCTCCAAGATTCTTGGAATGCCTTATAATTTGGGATGGAGGGAGTATATACGGTGAGATTATGGTTCGGGGATTCCATGTTCAAGGTTTGGGAAGAGTCTAGCGGGTAGAAGAAAATCTAAGGACAGAGGCAGGGGGCAAGTCGGCCTAGCGATGGTGTCGAACGTGTGATGTTGATAGCCCGACGGAGCCTGTTATAGCTTGGGAGCATTCATGGACGGCGATGGAGGCAGCGAGGCGCCACCAGAACTGACATGACTCGTGAGGGGGTTGATGGCAGGGGAGTCGAGGCAGAGATGAAGAAGATGGCAGGAAGGAGGCATGTCGGATTGATTGTAGCGATGGGATGTGACGGAGGATGGTGAATCCACCGGCAAGGGCACCGTTGGAGCTAGGCAGGGAGGTGAAGGTGAGTGCTGAGAGGCCTTAATCTCACATGGACTAGTTGTAATAGAGCATCCACTAGCAAATAAATACTAAAAAGTGATTATAGAACTTCAACTAATTTCAACGTAGGCACCATAATGTAGAGCATGTTTTTAGAAAAAATAATTGTTTTCATACTTTTTAGCTAAATAATTTATCTATGTATTATCTAAGATTAAACAAGAGTTTAGGATTTTCAATTGTATATCTTTTCATGAAAAAAAGTTTAGATAATTTTTAAAATATATCTGTAACCAATTTACCATTTTGAATTATCAACACGTTTTATCTTCTTGCTGCTGCGTACGACGGCTAATGTGATGCCATGTAAAACTAAATCGTTGTTTGAACCGTCCAGAGACCAAAACGAAAAATTTTTAAGTTTTTTTTTATGAAGAACAATTTTAAAGTGGAAGGGACTAACGTGCGGTTTTATAGACAGAGGGATGAAAATTAAACTTTGAGAATAGTGGAGAGGGTGAAAAGAAATTTGTCGGCAGTACCGTTCTGGTCTCATTCCATGTGGCCATGTGAGGATTGAGTCCAATCGTACCCATGAATGATCTTCTCTATATTGTGTCAATCGGCTAGGACGTACAGTACTGATGTAGGTTCATTTGGTTGTCTCTATTTTTTTAACATATATCACGTTGAATGTTGCGACACATGTATGGAGTACTAAATATAGACTAATTATATGCATGTCGATACAGATTAAGAGTAATTTACGAGACGAATCTATTAAGTCTAGTTAGTTTATAATTAGACACTAATTACCAAATAAAACGAAACAGTACCTATTAAACTTTTAACATACCAAACTAAACACCCCGTGGCCACGTAGGGTCACCCGCATAAAACTAAATTGCTGGTTAGTCCCTTCCACAGTGGCCAGCTGTCCACTTTGTGATCTGCTTTACTCTGCTGACGACAGAGCTGACGAAAATCGCTGCCTGCCTGCTGCCCTGCTGATAAGCAACGTCGGTTCACCACTCACCAGTCAACAATTCAAAGTTGATGACTACCGTCTACCTAACCCAGATTCAGGCCCTGTTTAGTTGCAAAAAAATTTTGTAAAATTTTTTAACATTCTCCGTCACATCGAATTTTTAGGTGCATACCTGAAGCATTAAATATAGATAAAAAATAAAATTAATTACACAATTTAGACAAAATAGACGAGACGAATCTTTTTAAGTCTAATTAGATTATGATTGGACACTAATTGTCAAATAACAATCAAATTTGCTACGGTGCCATTTTGCAAAAAAAAAAAGCAACTAAACGAGGCCTCAGTTAAAAATATATGATATGATGACTGTTCTCCCCTTTCGCTGTAGTGAAACTATTGAGAATTCCAGCAGCGTCGACCAAGCCGCCTGCAAGTGCAAGTGCAAGACTGCAATGGCGGGCGGAGGCGAGCTGCAGCTGCTGGGCTCGTGGTACAGCCCCTACGTGATCCGCGCCAAGGTGGCGTTGGGGCTCAAGGGGCTCAGCTACGAGTACATCGAGGAGGACCTCTTCGGCAAGAGCGACCTCCTGCTGAAGCTCAACCCGGTGCACAAGAAGGTGCCGTCCTCATCCACGGCGGCCGCCCGGTGTGCGAGTCGCTCGTCATCGTGCAGTACGTCGATGAGGCCTGGGCAAGCACCGGGACTCCTCTCCTCCCCGCCGACGCCCACGACCGCGCCACGGCTCGCTTCTGGGCAGCCTACATCGACGACAAGGTGCATGAATGCGTCGGTGCAGATGCCGCATGCTATCTTTGCTTCTTGCGCTGAGAATCTGGGTCCATTGCTAGTTGATCGAATGATTCTTTGTGATGTGCTTGCAGTTCTTCCTGGCGTGGAGGCAGCTGTTCTGGTCGACGACGGCGGAGAAGATAGCAGAGGCGTTCGCCGGCGTCGTCCCTGTGGTGGAGACGTTGGAGCAAGCGTTCAGGGAGTGCTCCAAGGGGAAACCCTTCTTCGGCGGCGACGCCGTCGGGCTCGTGGACATAGCGCTCGGGAGCTTCGCGCTGTGGATCAAAGTGGTGGACGAGGTGGCCGGTGTAGACCTTCTGGACGAGGCCAAGTTCCCGGCCCTGGCGGCGTGGGCGGAGCGCTTCCTGGAGGTGGACGCCGTGAAGGAGGCGATGCCGGACGCCGGGAGGCTACTGGAGCACTACAAGGGATTTCTGGCTAAATGGCCTTCACCTGCTGCACTTGCTGCATACAGATCACTGTAATAGGCAGCAAGCTAAATGATCGTGCATTTTCTCTGCGTTAGCAGGGTTCAAAGCATATAACCATGAATAAAGGCCTGATTCTGTCGAGGCGATAAAGCCATAGAATGTTTTTGGAAACAAAAAAAAAAAAGATATTAGCTATTGATGATTTGGGCATGGATAATGCTTCATGTGTCCGTTCGTACGCTGTCCTGGACCTACGCAGCAGACCGGCCCAACAGACAATCAGCCTACTCCCTGTTCCCCTATCTTTACGAGCGATAATTTCCCTACTCCGCCCGTCGCGGTGTTCATCGCGCCGCCCCTCCGCCTCCTGTCACAGCGTCCACTTGTGCCCGTGCTGAGCGGCGCCAAATCCAGGACACTACAGATCCCCTTCCCAACTCCACCCGTCGCGGTGTTCACCCTGCCGTCCTTCCGCCTCCCGTCACAGCGTTCACTATTGCCCATACCGAGGCCCGCGAAATCTAGGCCGCCACAGATCCCCTTCCATCCAAGCTTCTTGCTCCAACCCCCACCAACCCTCTACGTCATCGTCACTGCCACGCCCTACCCTATCCCCGTCATTATCCACCTGCCACAGCCGTCTCCAACATACCAGTTCGTCGCGTCGCCCGCATAGACTTGTCTTACCCACCGCCACCACCTCCATTCGCCTGCCGCCACCGCCTCCAACGTGCGAGTTCGCCGCGCCGTCGGCCTAGATTCGCCCAAGCAACAAGGAGACGGCTGTATTGAAAGCGCATGTTGCAAACATACGTTTCAAGTGTTTCATAGGTATATTGCAAGTGTTTCATATGGATATTGCACTGGCTATACACGTATGTTGCAAGTGTCTGTTCAAAATGTTTCATCTGTTCCAGACATATGCTCCAAGTGTTTTATCTGGATGTTGCATATATTGCAACGGGTATACACATATGTTGAAATTGTATGTTTCAAATGTTTCAGCTGTTTCAAATGTATGTTGCAAGTGTTTCATGAATCATATACTCTTGGATGGGACGCCCAAAATGACGATGTGCGCATCCGCAGGCGGGGCGTGCATTCCTGCGTTTTTGTGAGACGGAGCAAGCGTGGACGGTCCCTACGTGCGCGCGTGAAACTGAGCGGGCGCGGGCAGTCCCGGCGAGTCGTCTGGCAGACATAGGTGAGTCATCTAGGAGGCGCAGGCGGTCCCATGTGCGCACGTGAAACGGAGCGTGCGAATCCAAGCGTGCAAAACGGAGAAGGCGCAGATGGCGTCCATACAGACATCTAGGCTCTAGCTCTACCGTTCTGGCATTACCGTGTTCTCGCTTGAACTTCGTCAGCAATACTTTTCAGCGAATAAACGGTGTTTTTCTCTCACAACGAATCAGCATAAGCCAACTTTCAATGAAACGAGAAGAACCAACTAGTGGTTTTCCGCCGAAATCAAACGGGAAGAAACAACCGCTTATTCCAAAAATAAGAAATGTTCAATATTTCCCTCCCTTTTCCACGTAGTTAAGGGCATTGATTTGTATTTTCTCATACCTGTATCACGAATGGTTCATGTATTTTTTTTTAAAAAAAAAAGAAAGGGGCTACATTGAATTGCAAAGCATTTTGTTTCGAACTGCGCTCTCTTTAGATAAAGACACTCTGAGCTTATACAGATGTAAAGCATGATTGCGTGAAATAGTTCAATCGTCTCAAACCGTCCCTGTCACCTAAGCATGAACGGTGATTCACATAGGAACCAAAACCATGATCCGTGTAAACCATGGTGATGACTAGCTGGTAAATCATGCACGCACACCAACTTACCTTTTGTCTGAATCTACTCCATCCATCCCAGATTATAAGGCATTCTAAGAATCTAAAAGATCTCAAGTGTGACCAAATTTATATGATAAGATAATAATATTTATGACACCAATTAAATATCATTAGATTCTTTATTAATTATATTTTCATAGTATACCTATTTGATATTATAAATTTTTATAATTTTCTCTATAATTTTGATCAAACTTAAAATGCTTTGACTCTCTAAGATTCTTGAAATATCTTATAATTTAAAATGAAGGGAGTATTAGACTACCCGCACTCATGGACCTCTATATTCATCCTCTATACGTCCTAGTCAGCAAGATTCTCTCCTCTATATTCAATTCTCCCGCACCCATCCATCCTCTATATCATCCTCTATCCACTCTATCCACTGTGGGACCCACTGTCACTTTATCTAAATATATCTATGTGTGATCTAGTTTTGAAGGATTTATTGAGACGAATTTAATGGTGCAATCGAAATTTAATTTGGATTTTTGGTTTGTGAGTTATAGCATTTTTTCTCTTTGTTTAGCTAGTGGGACTCACCACTGTAGAGTATAGAGTAAGCACTGTGCTACTCTAAATATAGAGTGAGAGAAAGTATAGAGTATCGTTTTAGAGTACCCAGTGCAGCGGTTTTTACTCTATATTCATACTCTAAAGCTTTAGAGTATCGTTTTAGAGTACCCACTGCGGCTAGTCTTAATCTGAAACGGCCCTAATCTCCTGAGCAGCCACCATGTCGTACCTGTATCCTATATACACGCGCTAGGAACGATTATAATAAAACCCGAAATCCCGAACGTGATGGGCGTCAGCGCTGAGGCCTGAGTGAACATGAACTTAGGTAACAAAAGCAGTTCGTCGTCAGTCGTCAGCAATTCCAAACCGTCCGGAGAACGAGCTCTAGCATTGGGATTTATTCTCATACTAATATTCCAGCCGCAGCCTCTCAAACGCGTGGAGCCACAAAAGAACTGTGACGCATCCGTTGCCTACAGAGCCTTGGTTTGGTTGTGTACATATGGTATAAGTGAGGCGTGTGTGTATGGTGTAGGTGTATGTTTGTATACGAGCAGATGCTACAGCTGTATCTAAATAAAAGGTGTAAAAAAATCCAAACCGTCCGCTCGGACCGTCAAAAGGAATTGTCAATGGTCCATCGCTCAAGCTTAATTTATTGCATAATTTATTTTATGCTCGCATATAGTCTGCATCCACAAAGCAAACAATCGCTTGGAGTAGATTAAGCTTAACCTGTTGCATAATTTATGCTCGCATATATCCCCCCGCCAACCGCTCGATAAGATGTAAACAACGGCTTCCGTAATTTTGCAATGGCAGCCAAGTTGACTTCCGCGTGATCCGAGCTCAATATATACCCCTTCTTGCTGCCCCGGCAGAGGGCCAGAGGCAGAGCAACAACAGCAGTAACAAGCTACTCGTAGTTACAGACCTACAGGCACGCACGCAAGGCGCTGAGTTCACGAGCAATGGCGGCAGCGGGAGCGGAGTTGCGGCTGCTGGGGGAGTGGCTGAGCCCGTTCTGCATCCGGGTGAAGCAGGCGCTGGCCGTGAAGGGCGTGACCGGGTACGAGTACGTGGAGGAGGACCTGGAGCACAAGAGCCAGCTGCTGCTCAGCTCCAACCCGGTGCACGGGAAGGTGCCCGTGCTCATCCACCGTGGCGCGCCCGTCTGCGAGTCGCTCGTCATCGTGCAGTACGTGGACGAGGCCTGGGCCGGGCCTGCCATCCTGCCGTCCGATCCCTACGAGCGCTCTAAGGCTCGTTTCTGGGCCGCCTACATCGACGACAAGGTGAGCTTCTCTTCTGGGCCGCCTTTTGTGCTATCAAACCTCCCTAAGCACAAAGCTACGTGATTGCTAAGCATTTTAGCATCTGCATCTACGTGTATTTGCAGTTCTTCCCATCGTGGGAGCCGTTCTTCAAGTCCAAGACCGCGGAGGACAGGCCGAGACGTTCTTGAACGCCATCCCCGCGGTGGAGACTCTCGAGAAGGCCCTCACGGAGTGCAGCTCCGAGGGGAAGCCCTTCTTCGGCGGCGACAGCATCGGGTACGTCGACGTGGCGCTAGGCGGCTACCTGGCGTGGATCAAGGCCGCGGACGAGGTGGCCGGCACCAGCCTCTTCGACGAGGCAAAGTTCCCGCGCCTCGCCGCGTGGGCGGAAAGCTTCGCGGCGGCGGACGCCGTCCGGGACGCGTCCCCCGCCGTCGAGGACATCGTGGTGTTTTACAAGAAAATGCAGGCGGCTGAGTGAGACCGGCGCGTCGCACTGATCTCGTCATGTGGCTAGGCAAATATGGTTAATTGGCACGTGTGGATTTTTTTTACTATTAATTTCTTCAAGAGAGTTACTATAAAACAGTGGAGGTCTTGCTCAGTGTCACATGCATGTATTAAGATATCAGAATAACAATAAAAAAACAGCTTCTTATATACTAGTAGCTAGTAGTAAAGTTGCAATAGAAGTGATTTCATACATCAAGAAAAAAAACTATCATCTTTATGGACTGCCCCCATGGGTGGATGGGTGGGTGTGCATCAATAGGGAATTAGGGATAAGCATATGCTACCATCTGCTCCCTTTGTCCCAGAATTCTCGACGTCCTAGGATTGGAACCGGTAAAAAGGTAGAATCTAAAAGACTCTTATATCCCTACGAAGCAATCATGACAGCTGCTGGAAATTTGAAATGACATGTGCATTAATTGCTCTCCCTACTTCTGCGCCTGGCCAGCGCTCCAGCAGAGCAACACCATCCAACGCTGGACTTTTGTTTTATCATTTTTCTATTAGCATCTACTAGGCTACCCGTGGAGGGAAAGTGACAGGATGACGGATGATTGATGTCTGATTAGGCTAGAGTAGGAGCTATAACGTCAAGCATTCTAAGATAAGTTTTGAATCGTAGAACGTCAATAATTCCGGGACGGAGGGAGTACATTTTTTCGTACAAAGAAACAAGAAAGAAAACAGCTCTCCCATCTCAGAAAGCATATAACTAACATAGTGTTAATCCAAAATATCTTAAATATGGCTACATTCGTGTAAAGCATTAATTTAAATCATACTAAATATAGTTCATAACTAAAGATAATTAGATTCAGACGAAACTAATCCTGATAACGATCTAATTGCTAGCTCCCTGATAATTGCATCTTTTCGACATTTGTGTCGCAATCCTGATAACGATCTAATTGCTAAAGTTTCATTTACCGATTGTTAGCTCTAAGTAACGCTGTCAAGCGGCCCTACTTCTCTGCTTTTCTGTGAGGATCAGAGCAGCAGCGGCCCTACCTTGTTGTTCTCTGCTTTTATGTGAGGATCAAAGCAGACCCCCCAAAAAAAAAGAGCAGGGCCAAGTGGCCAAACTTTTACTTGTACTGTACTGTACTACCAAAGAGCTGAAGGTACCCTGTGGCCGTGTTTAGATCCAGATTAGGGCGTCCCGAATGGCTACCGTGCGTATTAAATGCGCACTGTAGCAATTCATTTTGTATTTGGTAAAAAATTGTCTAAACTTTGACTAATTAGACTCAAAATGTTCGTCTCGCAAAGTACAACAAAATTGTGCAATTAGTTTTTAATTTTATCTACATTTAGTACTTCATGCATGTGCCGGCATTTTGATGTAATGAGAATCTTCTTTTTGCATAGTGGAATTTGGGGCAGAAATTGGGAACTAAGGCAGTGTTCAGTTCATTCAAAATTTCCAAAAATTTTACAAGATTTCCCGTCACATCGAATCTTTGGACATATGCATAGAGCATTAAATATAGGTAAAAAATAACTAATTACACAGTTTTGATTGTAAATCACGAGACGAATCTTTAAAACCTAATTAGTCTATGATTAGACATCAATTATCAAATACAAACGAAAGAGTTACTGTGCTTCCAAAAATTTTACGGGCAACTAAACACACCCTAAAAGGCCTGTGATACTGCCTAAAGCAAAGCGCCTGCCGGCCTAGTGGCTAGTACAGCAACATCGCCATCGGCCCATGAGGATTCACAGTGGCCAAACAGTCTCGTGCGGGCCACACTTTATTTGATGCACCCGTGTACCCCTCTGGCCGCCACCGTGCGTGCGGCCGTGCAGTCCCGTCCCGCGAGCGCACTCCCGCAAATAATTGAATCCAATCGAACGAAATGCTGTGTACTTGTAACCATCTGAGAGGCGACCACGTTTTGACCGGATAATATCTTATTCTTATCTTACAGCTGAGTGCCTGAGTTGCACGAACCGACGCCAAACTGTTGGGCCCAACTTGCTATAAAAACACTTGTGCCGTCAGCACCTCTTTTTTCCTGGAGAAATATACCAAGGCTATAATTAGCACGGGACGGGATTCCTCAGAGTGCGACTGCTTTCGCAGTCGTGCGATCTCAAGTCATCAGTAAACGAGCTTTCGGCTGGTAAACAAAAAGGCCAAAAGCCGGCGAATAAGTTGCCAAAATTCGAATTAAAATTTGTTTATCACTTTTGTTTGAGATGGAGAATCAAATTTTATCCCAAAGAAAAAGAGAATCAATTTTGATATCTGTTCATCAAGAGATAAAAAGAAGACCCGCACGCACGAGATGCCTTGCTTCCGAAATTTAAATGCGAAGCAACAGACGTCAGACAGCACAACACAGCAGCGTCCCTACTCCCCTCCCACCTCCCTCCTTCCCACGAAGGCCACGACCCCCCACGCCTCCTCTCCTACGCGAATCGCCCGCACCGGAAGCGAAGCAAGGCGCAAGGCAAGGCAAGGGGGGAACGCAAGCAGCCAACCCAGGGCAAGGGCATGGACTCCAAGCCAGCGGCGGCGGCGGCGCGCAGGAAGAAGGAGTGTACCGATGCCTCGAAGAAGCGGCAGGGAGGGGGAGGAGGAGGAGGTGGAGGCGGCGTGCGCGGGAGCGGCGTGTCCCCGGCGGCGCCCCCCGCGGACGCCGCCGCCGGGAGCGGCGTGGCGATGGCGGAGTGCGCGGCGGCGTGCTGCGTGCTCTGCGCGTGCCTCCCCGTGGCCGTGCTCTGCTGCGTGGCGCGCGCCCCGCTCCGCGTCGCGCGGCGGTGCTGCGGCAGGTGGTGGAGGCGGCGGCCCCGGCGGCGGCTCGCGCCGGGGGGATCCTCGTCGTTCTCGGACGCCGAGGTCGGAGAGTTCCTGCAGCAGGGCGGCGGCGGTGCCCGCAGGCGGGTAACGGGTGCCCGTCAATCTCCGCCGCCGCCGCCGTCTAGGGATCGGAGGAGGTAGCGCCAAGTTAGTCAGTTACTGGCATTTTTTTTCATCCTCTTCTGTTTTTTTCTTTTTCCTCTGCGATTTGTTGTAACCATATCCAGAGGTCCAGAGCATCTGCCAAGTAGGATGTGCCGCTGTTTCGATCTGCTCGGCATCTCTCCTCGCTCTGTTTGCTTGTTCTCGGCTTTGTTTAGCTCAATCCAGAAACTGATTTTGGCGAAACCAAATGGTTTTATCACGTCGATCCTACCAGGTGTCCCCAACTGCATTGTTCTATTTTTTCCCCTTATAATACACTACTCAATCGCAAGAGCTGCATTATCACTTCTCCCTCTAATCATTCTGCCAAACAAAAAAAACAAGATTATTTTCCTCCTTGAAATAGGCTAAATTAAACACTGATACTGCTTAGAAGTTAGAAGTGGACTGAACACTGAAGTCTGGTGAAGTATCAAACTATCAATCCGTTGCTGGTCAATGTAACGTACTGGTCGTGCATTCAATTTTCGCCATATATATAATATAAAAGAAAAACATGCGTGCATTCAACGGAGTTTTGAATCCATTATTAAACGAAAGACCACACTGACGGAGTATTTTAGCCCTGGTTTAGTTCCCAAATATTTCAGACTCCCGTCACATTAAATCTTTAGACACATGAAGCATTAAATATAGATAAAAAATAAAACTAATTACATAGTTTAGACGAAATGGACGAGACGAATCTTTTAAGTCTAGTTAGGCCATGATCGGACAATAATTATTAAATAACAACGAAAATACTGTAGTAGCGCTACAGTTACATTTTCTAAAATATTTCGAAAATATATTTTTTTAAAATATTTCGAAAACTAAACCAGAGCTTAATTAAGTGGGGGCGAGTCAAGACGAGGGAACTAAAATATTAATTTCCTAGCGCTGCCCCCACCTGAACGATCATGAGAATCGGGAAAAGGGACAAGAAGAGCAGACTGCCGAAACAGCACCGCCCCGCAGGCTTTCAGACCATTGTTTGACCTGCCATTTGTGCAGCAGAACGCCAGCCCAGCCCGGCAGCACCGCCCCGCACGAGCAGAGCAGAGCAGTCCACATCGAGCAAGTGCACGCTGACACAACCTCACAACCGTTGGGTTCATGTGAGGACGACGAGGATCTGATCTGAAGACCTGCACGAGCGAGCGCCGTCCAAACGCTTCCAGTAATAACGAACGATAAAAGGGGGTGGAGGATGATGCAAACGCCATCGCTATCGCCTATCGGGCTGCCATGGCAAACCCCTGGCTGGGCATCATTCGTGCGTATCGCGTGCGGTCCAGGATTCGTTTGTTCGGGCGGGCGGTGGGACGACCGGATGGGCGAGGAAGCAGACCGGCTGCGGAGGACAATAATGCCTTCTCCCCACCGTTGGAAAAGGAGGCACGACACGTGGCGTGGGAGACGCCGTGGGCGCACGCAAAACTTGTCGTTACCGCGACCGCTTCGGCGCGCAACCGAACGTACGGTGCGGTGCGATGCGACGCGGGGCGCGGCGGAACCTGTGCCCGTCTTTGGCCCCTACCTACCCCCTGTGGCGAGGTGCCGGTTTCAGTATCCCTCGGCAGTTGGTGGGAGTGAGCATCTCCAGCAACTCGTAAAATCGTTTTCCGAAACCCTGTTTCTTGCCGAGATCAACAGAGTTCCGAAAACTCATGTGTGTTACATAGCCTTTTGAACTTTAAAAATGCATTTCTAACTTTTAAATTTATCACGTGGTGCACCGCAGGCCCCTTGAACTTTGAGCGACATGCATGCTACTGTGACGGCGTGCATGCTACTATTTAGGGGGCCTGCAGTGTACGACGTGATAAGTTTAGGGGGCTAAAATGCATTTTTAAAGTTCAGGGGTCTGCGGTGCACCACGTGACAAGTTTAGGGGGGACAGAAATGCATTTTCAAAGTTCAAAGACCTAAATGACACACGCTTACAAGTTCAGGAGCGTTAACTCTTACAATATTTGCGCTCGCCTGAGATCAAACTCCCCTTCTTCTCTGTCCTTGATTTCCGCGCTCCCAATCGGCGATTTGGAGCCAACCCCGCCCCCGCGGCAAAACGGATCGATCGCGCCGCCATATTCCACGTCGTTGCCTCTTCGTCATGCGCCGTTGCCTGCCGTCGCGGCCGCAGCCACGCCGCCTCCCGTTGTTGTACATGCCTTCGGTGTCCGGTCTCATCACACCTCCACAGGCCCACAGCCGCCAACCGGGTCGTCCTGCTGCGCCGCCGCCAACTACAGGCATTTGCGCAATTGCGTATCGGCGTGTGGGCGTGTCTGGCAGGGACTAAAGTTTAGTCTCCCTCACATCAAATGTTCGGATGCTAATTAGAAGAACCAAACATAAGCAAATTAAAAAACTAATTGCACAGATAAAGACTAATTTAAGAGATGAATCTATTAAACTTAATTGAATCCATCATTAGCACATATTTACTGTAGCACCACATTATCAAATCATGGACTAGTTAGGCTTAATAGATTTGTCTCGCAAATTAGTCTTCATCTGTGCAATTAGTTTTATAATTAATCTATGTTTAATACTCTAAATTAGTGTCACACATCCGATGTGACAGACTAAACTTTAGTCTAGGGTTTCTCTCCTAAATTTGAGTCCATATCACATCGGATGTTTGGACACATGCATAGAGTATTAAATATAGACTAATTACGAAACTAAATGTAAATGCACAGATTGAGACTAATTTACGAGATAAATTTTTTAAGCCTAATTAGTCAATGATTTGACAACATAGTGCTACAGTACATGTGCTAATGACGGATTAATTAGGCTTAATAAATTCATCTCGTGAATTACTGAAGACTTGTGTAGTTTTGTTTTATTATTACTATCTGAACACTCTTATATGAAACTCGATGTGACATCCCTAAATTTTAGCTAGGACTTAAACACCCCTGATCACCCACGAAAGAAATGACACTGCTACAGGGTTCACCAAGCCGCAGCCTACAGCAGCAGCCAAAGAACGGCAGCCGATCAGGTGGCGTGGCCAGAACTTTTTTTTTTTTTGTATCAAGGACCTTGTTCGGCTAGCTGACTGTCAACCAACCAGTCGTGTTTTTCTCTCACATCATTTCAGCACTAGCCACCAGCCAGCCGAACGAGGCCCAAATCTCGGGTTGTTGGACGAGAAGGTATTTTTTGACTCCCAAGAATTTTAGGGTGGCCCTAAACCAAATTATTTGGTAGCCCTTTTTTATAGGCACTGTTGGAGACGCTCTGGAGAAGGCACGGAGCCGAAAACTTGTTGGTGCATTTGGTTGGAGATAATTGATTGAGAGAGAATAGGTGGTTAAATTCTGTGTTTAAAAATTTGTTACTTCTTGTCTATTTCTTTATTGTGAGTGGGAGTAATTGGTGAAAAAGAATAGGAGTTTAGTGGACAGACTCACAAGAATCACTGCCAGGGGGAGGTCACAATTGAATAAGAATTATGCTTGGAGTGAAAAATATATGTGCATCCACATCTTTCATTATGAACTGTCAATTATTATATAATTTTTCGCTCCCAAACCTCCTCCGTCACACCCCCAAAGACAAACTATAGTGATTCTCTCTCTACTCTACTAGCATTTCTAAAATTCCCTCCAATAGGTGAAAGAATAGAGTGAAACCAAAATCAAACTCCAAAGCATTCAAACCCTGGTGTTCGCACATTTTTCTGGAATTTTTTTCAGAAAATTTAGGGTACACGTGCGCATGCGCGTTCGATAGCATTGTGCGTTTCCCGCGCACTGGGGGTTAGAGAGCCTCTCAACCTCTTCTTTGCGTGTGTACGGAAGCGCACGCGTGTGTGTGTGCATGTGGTGTGAGTGTGGAGTGTGTGGGTTGTGTGCGTCCAAAGTTGTACCCGATCAAAAAAAATCAAACTCCAATGCCATGTATATTTTTTAGAGTAGCAAGATCAAAAATAATTTACTCTATTAAGTTTGCGGCCATAGAACTCCACTTGTAAGGCTACTTGTTCAACGTTATATTTAGATTCTGTTTTTCTAAAAGGGACGTCCACTCTCACAGTTCCCTTTCCATCTGCCAAAACTACTGGATATGTTTCGAAAAAATGTAAGCATACAACGCACAAAAAGCTCGCACCTTTATTTATCTCTAAGATGGGATGCCCTAACCATCAACAGCTATTTCATCCCCATGGTCTATTAAGCTTGCTCTAAATAATCCTCCTTGCCACGTTATTACCAATATAACCATAATAGGATATTTTTTGGGGTGGAGGGGGGATTTTCGAAGTAGCTTTATTATAAAATAAAATTTTCTTTGATATACTTGTAGCTGAAAGTATCCCTGATCCCACTGAAACGAGTTTCCATAGGTCAAAGAATAGAATGAAACCAAAATCAAACTCAAGTAAATTCTTCCCATCAACTTTCACCAGCAAACACCAGTTTCCATGCTCGCTCGTGTAGATCTCCAAAGGTGTTTGCAAGGACAAGATCCTTTTTACGCGGACTAGACTTTTTACGCTTTGGCCTTATTCATGCACCCATTTACACCGGAGGAAACAACTTTTCTATCAACGAATGTTGTGGTACTATTATCTTATCTTCTTGGACGTTGATTATATTATACATCCATATGTGATATGCTAGGTGCGTCTCACATGGTAATCAATTGCGAGTAAAGAGTTGCCCATCGTGCAGAATCAAGCTTGGTTTACGGAACATATACCTGGAGCCATTCGACTAAATGAATATATGCCGGAAGCTGCTTGCACGAAAGTATCTTGCCACGTGAATGAACGACCTCAAATGAGAAATGATATGCCAAGCGTGACTCAATCTGCTGCACAACGCAAGCGCGGTCCAAAATGAATAGCACGCGAACTAAATCATAAACAAAACTTTGACAGTGTCACTGAAGGAATACAGGAACATATGACACTCCCGATGGTCTATTGTACATGTGGTCAAAGAAAACAGAAATCAAATGCATCAGATTGCACTATGATCTGAACCTACAACAATAAACACATCTGATTGATCTTTAGCCCTTACAGATTTAAATATTGACTTCTAAAATTGTACAATTGAAGTCAGAGGAAATATGGGACTGCAGTCCTTGGGCCTCGCATCTGGTTGTTCTCCTCTGTCTCTGTGAAGAACTTGACATCTCTTTCCTGGTAACAGAGCAAAGTATATTGTAAATCAGCATCGGTCATCTCATGAAACACTACTGGGCAACTTGAGAAAGCAGTGGGACAAAACTTGTTGGCCCCTTGCAACCATAAAAAAGGTGGAAGTCATGTTTGGCGAGCAATCGGAGATGATCACACAAAAAGAATTAGAGGTCTTAAGTTACTGAAAAACTGAATTTACTACACTTTTCATGGCAACTTCTATTCTACACCTCAGCAAAGACACAATAGGCATAATGCTGATTAACTACTAAATCTCAAATGGTTTATTTGTTTCCCCCAATAAGACCTTGTTCGGTTAATCTCCAAATCTAGGGGGTTGGAAGGGTCGAGGGGATTGAGGGGTTTATTTGACTTGTAGTTGTAGGGGATTTAATCCCCCTCAATCCCCTCCAATCCTCTCAGTTTGGGGACTAACTGAACAAACCCTAAGTATGGTTGGTGTGCTTAGACAGCAATTCGTTTATTTCCATGGATAACTGAAACCCTCTCCCTACATAACTTTATTCCTTGTTTCAGGTCCAACCTCTACATTATCACTAGCAAGTACTCTCTCCATTTCAAATTATAGATCATTTTGGCTTTCTTTTGGTACATAGTTTTTGCTGTGTATCTAGAAATAGCATATATCTATGTGCATAGCAAAAGCTATGTACCTCGAAAAGCCAAAACGACATATAATTTGAAACGGAAGAAGTATATACAAAATGTCCACATAAACTTGATGCATTATGGCAAAAGACAGCAGCTGGTGACCCCACTTAGCTGTACCATAACATTAATTTGTATAACATGTCCACTAAGGTAAAGATCCCAAAATATTAGCCAGAAACAGTGGTTGCATAATATATCTTTTGGTTGCCCATCAGAAACAATTATCTGTACAAAGGTTGCTTGTACAAATGCACACTAAAACCTACTGAGGATTGAGATAAACTTATTGTATAAATTGACTCAAGAGTAATCAGGTGTGCAAAATGCTTCAAGCAAATCCTTAAAGACAAAGGAACTATCATACCATCTTCTCATCGAAGCTTAATATAGAAGCTACATTGCCACATCTGTAGCAATAATTAGGCGCAGACCACACCTGGAAAAGAAAAGAGAAGTTAATATGGGCATCATAACAATTCAATATGGTCACACTGAAATACAAGTGCATACTACTATAATGCGATACAACCAATATCTGAGTGCCAATCTATATGTGAACAAGAACTCACAGTTACAAGGCCCTTCTCCTGGAACATGTACTTTAAGCCTTCCTGGACCAGCTGGTGAGCCCGGCAAACTAGCTCGATACCGTTAACAAAGTTGAACTGCATAGCAAAAGGTGACATTCACAAGGAGCGAATAAAAAACAGTCCAGAATAATAAAATAGTATTAGGGGCCGTGTGGATCGTTTCATTTTGTAGGAATTGGAATCTACTTAATGGACTAGGCTATTTGGCTTGGAATTTGACATTCCACAACTTTCCAAAGTTCAAATATAAGCCTATCTTAAATATTCATGAGGTGAGAGATGGAAATTGATTCTATTGATCTCCATTCTATGTTTCTACTATACAACTTATAGCACACTCTTCGGCTCCCTCCCCTGTAGCAGAAGTGCAGTACATAAGTATCTCCCCCATATAGCTAACAGTAGTATACAAATATATTCCGCATACAACTGTATTAGCTTAATTAATCTGTGCCTAAATTATGATCATTAGAATAGAATTCAATTCCAAGGATCCAAATGGGGCCTTATCGTATACACACCTCTGCTGTGACTCGCGAACCAAACAGCCAACCTGCTCCACGGGGACTAACAGCCCATGTCTCTATCTCCTCAGGGTCACTCCACATAAGATCGCAGAAAGGACCTTCATGAGGAATTTCACAATTGCGATCAATCGTTCGTATCTGGTGAAAAGATAATCAAATCTTCAATCCCATTGAAACATTTAGTCAAAATATAAATCATCCAAATAATTATGCACTACTATTCTTCAAGAAATGAGTCAGAAATGCTAAAGACCAAATCAACCCCAGAATCATGTGTTCAATATTCTTCACAAAATGAGTCAGCAATGCTAGTTCGTTAATGATAAGCATTCTTACTACCAAAGGAAATTCTATCAGAAACACGTCCAAAAAAGTACAGTTAGCACAGCCAGCTGAAAATTAGAACAGAAAAAACAAAATAACTGAAAACAACATAATAAATACTCCTGCCGTTTACTATTCAAAATTTCCAAACTTCCAGCATATATCCACTGAAGCATTTTATTTATATCACTGATAACAGTGAAGTTTTCAAATAGCTGTAATTCTTAAGGCGATGCATATCCTTTATAGTACATGTGAAAAATATTTTTACTTTTGTATTCACCAAGTATGGCAGACCATGAAACTCAGAATCCCATAAAATGGGAAGGGTCATACTTAAGGGTTCCTAAACAGATGTGTTCACAGATGGTTATAAGAAAGTTACAGAAGAGAAGTCACGGACCTGATCAATAGTGCGTACATCGGGAGAAAGACCACCATGAACGCAGAGGACCTGAATTCAGCATATAATTTAGGTATGACTTGCCAAAATAACATGAAATGAGAACCTGTAATTTTTTCCCTAGAGGAACTTACTTGGCCATTAATGATTGCTGATAGCGTAAGGTAATCAAAAACATCAGTGCAGTACCGCCATGCATTGGCGTTGCCATACTTCCTCTGACACTCATCATAGAAACCATACACCTAAAGATAAGGCACAGTATCATTAGTATGCCTGCATGATAAGCTAAGCCATGCCAAGTGTTTTCAGCTATTTGTGGAACAGTATGGATACAAGCATGCAATGTAAATTGAGAGCTAAAAGATATAGCCATTTGAAGTCATAACCAGAGGAAAAAAACACAAAAAACAAGAGCCATGTTTTTTTATGCAAAAAATAAGAGCATGTTGACAGGTAGTGTAACAGGCACTGGCTAAAGAAAACCTAAGCATGACACACAGGCCGATTACCAGATAATGTTATCTTGAGAAGCAGAAGCATAAGACTTCAATAATCATGGATGTGTAACTTGCATCCCTAGATTCACATTTCTGATGTGCATCACGAAGCCAAGATTAAATCACAGATACAGTATCAGTAAGAGCACTGTTTCCCCTAGAATAAAATCAACATGTACTGAATTTGTTTCATGCCACCAAAAATTAAATATTATGCTTCCCACAGATGGCCAAAACTGCTTTAAGAGAGCACAGTGGAGGGTAACCAGATGAATACAACACCTTTTGAGCTCACAAGTAAAAAGCAGAACACAAGAATATATTGGACTCAGCCACTCAGGGCATTTAGTTGCAACTGAAGTGGCCTAAATCAGAAAAACAATGAACTGTATACAGTTATCTGTTTTTCACATACAAGAACATACCTGCGTCAACTGCCTACTTTCATGATTTCCACGCAGAAGGGTTATGTGTGCAGGATACCTAATGGCAATCGGAACATTCAGCAGCAAGAATTAGCCATAGATAGTGACGGTTCTTGGAAACATTCTAGATGGGAACTGAAGTAACAATGAGAATTATGAGAATAAAAGCTATCTCATCAGAATGTTGGTTCATTGGGAAAATGTATGAGAATGGATGTTTCTTTTCACACTTGCAGCTCATGCTGCCTAAAAAGGGGAGGAAATTTCTGTTTCTATGTCCAAACACAGTAAACTCATTCAGCTGCCACATATGTTAGGTGGACAGTGCCAACCATGGATAAACCTATTCAGATCAACTCCAGGATATTATCTGTATTTTTCAGAAATCAAAACAGCATACATTATTTAAGTTTTAACTGCATGATAAACTAAAAGATAATTTGATCTGTAGAGCAGCCAATAATCCAGGAAAGATAATGTGAAAAAGTGAGTCAACAAGGTGCGAAAGGATATGAATAGTCAATTGGTAATCAATCAATACAAGCAATTAGCCAAATTCTGTTTAAATAAGCTACTAAGGTTAATTATGTAGCAGCAACCATGCATCTTTCCTAAAACAACAAGGTTGTGTTATACTAAAAAATGATTATGCATCAAACCCAAGGAGGCTCTATTGTACTAACAACACAAAATGGTGAAGCGGCTATTACAATAGAAGCTAGGCAGCAGAAACATTGCAACAATCAAGTAAACAACTGAGTATGCCAAACAAGAAACTGACTAAATACCTCGCTTTTAGTAGCAATAGGATGGTGAAAACCTCCAGACTGTTGAAGCCACGGTCCACAAAATCACCCTGCGAGTGAACCACAGCTCGATTGAGATAAACATAGCCATGCCAAACCTTCCCAACAACCACGGCTCCCATGAAAAAAGCAATGAAGAAAAAAGGCTCCACAATCCGCACCATGAAAATATAGTTCGTCTCTGGGACGTGGCCCCCTGTCGCGAAGAGCTTCATCAGGTCATGGAACTGCCCATGGATGTCACCGCAAACCGTCACGGGGCTGTTCACCGGTTGAACGTTCGACTCTTCGATGAGGATCTCCTTCACCTGGACAACCAGTAAAGCAGATCGTGGTTACACGCAGACACCAACAGCAGACGCAGCAAAGGAAACCGTTTTCCCCCTTCATCTACCTCCACTCACCAAGAACCCTAGCACCACAGCCGCGCAAGCTGTGCGCTCGCGTGCCACCGCCCTATATAGCAACGAGGTGATAAAAACCCTAAGGGGCGGAACGAGCTACTCAAAGGGTAGGGAGCTCACGTATTCGCAGAGAGACTGAAGCTCGTGCTCGGCGAGGTGCTGGCCCTCCTTGACCTTGGAGATCCACAGATCCAAATCCATGGCGGGGCGGCAGCCAACCGGGTAAGAGCGATTAGGGGCGGAGGGGCCGGGGGGCTCGGTGGAGCCGTGGAGGGAGGACGAAACCCTCTCCTGGCTATTGGCGCCTCCTCGATCGCGGCGGGGAGGCGGGCGGCGAGAGGGGAACGAGGAGCGGGGGAGGGGGACAGGAGGCGAGGTTGTGATTTGCGCCTCGCTTTTTGGGCGGCTGGCTGGAGTCGATGAGCGCCTTGGCTGGCTCGCTCACAGCCTCGTGCTTGCGGCTGCACGAGACGACGGGGCCTCTTCTTCAGTTTCCATTTTCTTCTGGGGTTGGATGGAAATTTTTTTGATGTAGGGATTGGATGGAATTTTGTTTGGGCACGAAACGTCGAGTATCTTTGTAAGTGAAAAACATAACATTTTGACAACACTGAAATCAAAGTTCTGAAATATTTTAATATCAGTTAGTCAATAACATTTCACTAAAATATATCGATATATTCTTGAAAACTATTCCCTCTATTTTTTAAAGCCATCGACAAGAGCATGTCGAACATATATTGATAGAGAAGAAAAACAACAAAACCCTCAAAAAGACCAAACAACAACAATAAAACTAGCAATAGAAAAACAACCAAAACAACTAAGACAACGGTCGGTTGGATTGATACCTCAACACGCACAGCACCATAACGCCTCCTTACAACTCTATATCACATTTGACTTATACACCGCTGCTTCGCCGCTTAGCAATCCACATCCCCATTAGCCAGTTGTCACACTGCACCACTATCCTCGTTGACAAAGTCGATAGTGGATAAGCCATCGTCATCGCTTGCGCCGCTGTTGTCGTCGCACACCTTGCCAACCCCCCTGCTCCGGTCCATTGCAAGTTGTGTAGCCGTCATGACATTGTATCCGCTTGCACCGCCAGAGGATGCTGTCCCACATCGGACTAGCCCGTGCAAATTAAGACTAGCCACCATCGAAGACATGAAAGCTAAGGTCATATTGGGTAGAGTTGTGTTTTTTTAAAAAGCTATTGTGAGCTATGGGACGTGAGAAGTTAAAAGCTGTTTGGTTCAACGGTTGTGGCTTTGAATAAACTGCTGCCACTAGATCCTACATGTCATCCGTGACCCCACATATAGACCACCAAATATATGCTTCTCTGTTTTCTTTCGTCAAAGCAGAGGAGGCCACGGAGCACGATATGAAGGATGATGGAGGCGCTTGTCGCCAGAGCCTATCTCGATGGCACAAATGTTAGCAAATTTCTTTATAAATTAGGTCAAACTTAAGATAGTTTGATTTAGGATAAAATTAAAACATCAAGTTTTTTGAACAATATATATATAGAACTATTACCCTACAGTTGGCTACAAAATAACTTATTATGTAGTCACTTTGAGTTACGATAATTGCTATGCTAATTTACGAGATTATAGTAACTCCTTACTATGTGATTTACTATAACATTATGATAAATATCCTCATGTGTTATAGTCATTCAACTATCGTAAATATATACTGACATTGTCGTAAATTAGTATATAAAATTATCGTAAATAGAGGTGGCTACAAAATAAGTTATTTTGTGGCTAGCTATAAAGTATACTCTCTATATATATATACAGAGAGAGAAGTCAAAACAGCTTACAATTTAAAATAGCGAGTATTTGACAATAGATCATGCTGACCTAATAAAGAGGCATTCAAAAGCGTGAAGGAATCAAAGGATCTAGTATGGAAGAAATTGCACCATCGCTCATTTTCAACATTGAAAATGATTAAAAACCGAGCAAACACTACGACCTTGTTTGGTAGATTTCTTTCCCAGGACTTTTTCGTAGGAGCCGGAGCCATTTTGGATGAGCCACAACTTCTTCTTTTTTACTGAAAAAACTACTACTAAATGTAGGGCTCCTATGCAGGAGCCGGAAAAAACCTACCAAAAGGGCTCCTATTAAACCGTTTAGTAGGACTCCTCCGCAAGCGCCAGAAAAAACCTACCAAACAGGACCTACAATGTTAGTCATGAACAATTACTCCGAGCAAACACAACAATATTAATTGTGAAATTCCCTACGTTTCAAATTATAAGATAGCTTTTGCTATGCATTTAGATATACACTATGTTTGATAGCTTTTGCTATGCATTTAGATATACACTATGTTTACATATATAATAAGATATTTAGATACACACTATGTCTACGTATATAACAAAAGCATTATCTTATAACCTGGAACGGAGTGAGGACAAATTATCGAACCGACAACCATATAGGCAATCCTGCGTCATACACATGATTATCGAAGACTTAGTTTCCTTTAGAGTTAAATACAGCAAGCCAGGACCCAGCAGCAAATATGAAGCGTTGCGATTTAGCGTGTTTTTACTCGTATACAGTACAAGGCTTACAACGACATTTACAATTTCAAGACGACATGTACTGTTGTCCCACCCGAAAGCCGGGTATGCCAACTTTAAGCAGCATGTGTAAACCTGAGATCAAAATTGTTCTTCGCTGCAGTAGCTCGGTAACCTTGCTCTAACCGAGGAAACAATTGCTTTACGATTGTCCTAACCAAAAGTAACAGCTCTGCATAACCTGGCTTTTTATAAACCAACAACATTTGATGCCAAACAAGAAGGTTCTCATGAACCAAATCATTTCTAGCAAAGCACAACAGGCTACGCATAGCGTTTCTTGAACAGATGATGCCTCTTTGATGGGTCCTTGTGTTTCTTCGGAGCACCCTTTCCTTTCCCAGTGCTGGAAAGAAAAGATCACGGGCCGGTGCATTCAGTTAAAAACGAGGTTGAATATGGTCAGAAACAAAAATCGGAGGAAAAGTAGAGAGAGAGGCAGCACCTGTACTCCATGTAGACCATTCCACCAGCTCCAGAGAAGGCGCTCATTGATCCGGCAGAGCGTCGTGCTCTTAGAAGAGCCTTGCCATCAGAGTCTTCTTCTAAGCGCTCAACACCAATCATGTCATCCCCTGCGTTCAGCACCTGTTTGTAGCGGTGAGCGGGTCCACCTGCACACGATCAGTAATAGCCAACAAAACTATGACCAGTGGATACAGAAATGCCCCCACCTTGCTCAAAAGCTCAAGCTGTTCATCAAGTGTGTAAAAGCTCAGATTAGGTCCTTCTTCAGGCGGCGGCAAACTAGTGATAACCTGGCAAGTACAATATTTCATCACTAAAAAGTACCAAAAGAATAATCTTCCTTTCGAAGTAAGCTCCAAAAGCCATACCTTGAAGCTATATCCCTGGTCAATAAGAAACTGCTGCCTTTTTGTTGAGTAGTACATTTCCTGCATCGGCACAAACAATATAATGCTGATATGCTAAAGATAATTTGCAGGGCTGTTACCCTGAAGGGAAAATAGTGAGGAAATAAGTAATCCAGTGAGACTAACCTGTGTGTCAGTTGATACAAGGGAATAGAAAAAAGCATTGTATTCTTCTTTTCCTCCAGCCATCCGATCTTGCTGCTTACCCTGAAGTCACAAGAATTTGCAGGAGATATAAAAAAAATATAATTCATGATACTCGTTAAAGAAGGAATGTTGAAGTTGTGTTCCAAATATTTTCTGTATATTTTTCCCAATTTGATTAGCCAAATCAAGGTAATTACTCTGATAACCATAAGCTGAAACTTAACTACAGGTTGGTAGCTCTACACTGGTAAATAAGTTAGTGTGCAAACACATGAACACCTATGTGTAACTACTCCAAATACCAGGTCAGTAGGTTACTGTCAGTGATAATTCAGTTAGAGCAGCTGAAGTGCTGCATCAAACCATAGGCGGAGAGTTCAATGACTCAGTCCATGGTTGGTGGCCACAGTGCAAAATCATTTAGTGGGACCTGCTTCGTGAATCGTGACAGAGTTCGAACCTAAAATTGAGTTCACTTTTCGTTTCTGACACCATGTGCCGAAATGCCTCACCAATGTTTCGATTTTTACCAACACTGGAGAGGCTCTTGCAAGCCATGAAACAGCATAACAGTAAAATCAAACCAATATATATTGTTGGGTGTCGATATGACATTAACAACATTGAGGTTTACTGTGTTAATTGAAAGCTGAAACTAACGACAAATTTCCTCTAAGAATCTCTTGCTACTAGCAAGACTTTTCACCATAATGTGTTTGCATTCATGATGAATTCATGAATATGGAATAATATAAATGTCCACATTAATTTTGAATGTCAAAAGGAACATAAACATCCACATAGAATTTTGAATGCTAAAGGATCAAGTGCCGCAATTGCAATCAGCTTGTCAATGAACTGAAACGAATGGTAGTAAGCAACAGCCAACAGTACCTTTGCCCTGAGAATACGTCCCAGACGCTGAGCTTCTTGACGTCTTGAACCAGCGTGAGATGATATTTGTATGATAACATTAGCTTCTGGGATATCAATTGAGTTATCACCGACCTAACAGGAAACAACATATAGTCACAAAGATTGCTGACAGTAAGTTGATTCCAAATACATATTCAAACTTAGATAGTCACTAAGCACACCTTTGAAAGGAAAATTGTATTGACTTCTGGACTGTTCTTGAATTGGTAGAGAATTCTTGTCCTCTCAGCATGGCTAAATGGTTCAAAGATAAATAAGCGCAAAATTAAAAGAAAATAGGTAACATCTGTATAAATGCGAAGTCACCTTGTGGCACCAAAAATCATTGGCTTGCGTAGTTTCATTGCATAAGCAGTTAGTGCAAATAGATTATCAGCAAACACAATTATCTTGTCTCCGCGTTGTTGCTCATGGAATCGAATCAGGAATTCACAAGCCCTGAACTTGTTCGGATTCATGACATACAGTACCTGGCATGTAAGAGTTAGTAAGATGGGATCCTCCATATACAAAGATAGAAGAGAATTAAATAAAGCGAGAATATCAAACAAAAAATTCTGTTGTTTATATACGAGTATGTCTTTTTGGAGGTGAATAACAATAGTGTTAACTGGAACATGTGAACTTCATTTTGCACACAATAAGGACAGAAATTTATGTAATTTCTCTGCAGGAACATATGAGAAACTTCAACATAGATTCACCTGCTTCTTTTTTGAATTTTCCTTTTTCAAATACTCAGCAAAGAACTCTTTGGTCATAGGACACCATACTTCTGCACACTGCACATTTGCAATAAATCCACCTTTCACTAAATCCAACCAATTCGCTTCATACAGTTTTGGTCCAATTAGAAAATTCAGATCAGTAATACGTTCGTCCTCTCTCACAAGGGTAGCTGTGATGATATTAACATAGTGAATTCATAATACACCAAAGCAAACAGTGAAATCATGCAGGATTATATGATGGGAACATACCAGTAAGACCAAGCTTGCAGTGAGATTTAGTAATGCTGATGACTTTTCTGAACATGTGTGCAGGGACAACATGAACCTGAAAACACATATACACAAGAAAAGGAGACAAAAGTGAGTGTGACACTTTATTAAGACATTGAAGCATAAACACCTCAATAACCGGATAATAGATTAATCCACCTCATCCATTAGAAGCAAACCCCACTCTCGGTTTCGGATTTCTTCAATGATCTTCTCCGAATCTTCAGACCTTTTACCACCGAATGCAACCATGTTATATGTAGTAACAACCACACCAGCCATGCCTGTAAATTTCTCCTTGTTATCAGATGTAAAACGGCTAATGTTCTCATCTTTTATGGTTGACCAAAGCTTGAACTGAAATGCCCATTGATCTACGGAGACAGCATTTGTGGCCAAACATAAACAGCTCTTCTTAATACGGCAGGCTGCAGATACACCAACCAAGGACTTGCCAGCACCACAAGGTAGCACAATAATTCCAGACCTTGCCCGTCCTGCATAATTACAAATTAAATCAAATCAGAAATGGTAGCACAGACTCATTCAAGTATGTCAATTTTTTTACTCCCTGCAAGCGCCAAAAAAATTATTACATTAGCAAACACATCCTTAGCAAAAACTTATTTTGCTAGCAGTTCAAAACTTGCATTAGCTTCAGTTAGAAATTCACAAGCACTAAACAATAGCACAATACAGGATGCCATATAAACAAGACATTGTAAGACCATTTCATACAAGCCACATCTATTTTCATTTTGAACATGGTCACATATCAGCCATGTGCAATCCAATTTTCAATTCAATGCTAATTACTGGCAAATTCTTCAGTGCAAGCTTTGTTGCCATGTATAGCTCTCTTAACAGAGTAATAATTGTTTGAAACTCAATTTTACATGATGCTTGCATGATGAACTTACCGTTCCCAAACATCTTACTGAGGCTCTTTTCTTGATATGGCCTAGGCCGTGCTTGCGGCTTTAGCTCCATCTCCAAATCTGGGTTTACCTACAATTGAAGTAGACATAGAAAACTAAGTTCACTAAACCATGCAGTGACTGTCTCCTGAGATTAGACAAGCTTACAGTGTCATTTCTGAAATCATACTCCTCCAGCATGGGATAGTTCAATGCATTTGGCAAGCACCGCTGCTTGACATTCTCAACCTGTGTGAAATGAACAGAACATCAGTCCCTCGGTAACTCAGTGGTTTCCAAGCTTCAATATAAGTGAAGAAATACCTGAGAGGGATCAATCTCAAAAGAATGTGTTTCCTTGTCTTCAGTTGCAGCAGCAATTTCCATTCCATTTAACAGGTCTTCATGTCCACTAGCAATTTGGCCAGATGTCTTGCTAACAGTAAATGAAGGTGCACCAAGGGAATCCTGAAGGAATTTAGGATAGATTTAGTTGGCATTGTAATGCAAACAACTAACTTACATGGATAATAATGATCTAGTGTAGACAAATTAGCAGGGAAACAACTTTTATCTAAGAGAATAGTGAGGTAGGTCACTGTCGGCGTTCGGTCCTGCGAGAGTCCTAAGCCAACGAGTGAATCAGTGCTGCGTGTCCCTAATCTGGATGGTGATGCAAGGAGAGTACATGGAGGTTTATCTTGGTTCGGGCAAAAGAAGACCTTACGTCCAGCGGGGAGGGGGAGTGTTGTATTTCCTTGCACCTAAGTGCTTGCGTAGGGGTTACAAGTTGTGAGAGAGGGAGCCGATCCCAGGTCTCAAAGAGAATAAGTACAAAGCAGATTGCTTGAGATGTTGATCTTCTACGGTGCGATGACGACTGGCTTTTTGTCGTCTGTTCTACGCCCCCTTCGTAGAGTCCCCTGCCTGCCCTTTTATAGGGTCAAGAGGAGGCAGGGATGCCGGGGGTGCTTTAGAAGTGAAGTTTTATCGAGCGCTGTAGAGGCCGCTGTAGTGACGTGCCCCGAGAATGGCTGGCCATCCCCGGACACCATGGTGACGTAGAGAATGAGATGGTGAAAAGACTCCGGATCCTGTGGCACGTAGGCCTTGCTTCCTTGTTGACCGGCGGTTGGTCGAGACTGGGTCGAGGACGGGTCGAGGTGGGTCGACGGGGAATGGATAAGGCCGAGCCCCGGGAATTTTGGGGTACGACACTCGTCGTATTCTCCCTCGAGGGTGATCGGTGGTGGAATAGTGCTCGGTATGGCGCGCATAGTGACAGGTTTTCACCGCCCATCTCGGGATGGGCAGTAAAAAGTGAGATTTGACACTGGCACTGCCTCCATGCCGGTTGTTGCTGTAGCCATGAGGGTAGAAAGTGGTTGGCAGTTGCATTAAATGCTCTGACTTTTGTCTCAGAGTTGGTGAGTGAGGTGGGTCGATTGGCCTGACCCAGGGTCGTGCGAGTCGGAGATTTCTCGACAGTCGAGGCGTCCTGTCGAGCGAGCCTCGTGCGAGTTGGAACGCGGTCGAGGCGTCCCGTCGAGCGGGCCTCGTGCGAGTCGGAACGCAGTCGAGGCGTCTCGTCCGTTGTTTCGGCTCGTCCCGTTTTTGTGGGCAGAGCTTTTGGCATGGTTTTGTTTTTTTTTTATCGTTGATTGTGGGTACCCCTTGTTTTGGTACCCGACAGTCACAAAATTAACCAAGCTGCAATGGTTTCAAATGTCCAATATGATTACACACCCAAGAAGTTGGGAGCCGATATGGAAGAGAAGTATATGATACTCAAAAGGAAACAAAAAATGGAAAATAGACCAGAAGAAATAAAACAAAGAAACTGATGACATGAACACACTTTTCCACACAGCATAGTTCTTCTCTACCTGACACTAATTTGTTTCAGTAAGAGATAATAAACTCAAACTAGATAATACCTCAGGAGATATCCTAGCTCTCGATATAACTTCATCCTTCAGAAGGTTACTCAATACCTGCACAATAGGTGTCACAGTTCTCTCATTAAAGAAAAACAATAGAGCAATCAGAATTTTATACACAAGCCAAGTGATACAACCTCAGGAAATGGAGACTCAACAAAATATCGATTCTTCTTCAAGACAAGCTTCACTTTCCCGTAGTTAGCAGTTGATGCGTGGATGAAATCAATTATTTCGCGGGGCAACTTGGTTTTAGATAGTTTACTCAAGACACTAATGATAGTGCTTGTCTCAAGTCCCACTGAGACCGCAGCATACAATGAGTGGGGAGTTAGATTGTACTCATGCATAGATTCTGGCCTGCACAACAACAGGGTAAAATTTTCAGAAAGCGAAATTGCAAACGCATCATTGAATATATTTCAAGCCTTTAACGCATATGCATCCTCGAAATTTTGAAGAAAAAACATAGCCATTTCAATATCTCTTAGATTGTAGATTAATAGCACCATGTGAGCTCAGATTCAGTTTCAATTTTTACTTATGTTCATTGCTGTTCCAGGTAATTTGAAGTAACGAGCTCCTGATAACTCTTATGAGGTCATTCAATCCTCCAAAATAAGCAAATCCTACTGTCCTAACACTTATTCCCCAGAATAAACATCGCAGGGATTGCAACTTACTCCAGTCAAGTTTAGATAGTGGTCCACATTTTTAACTTCATAAACAAATGACACAACTAACAAGCAACAAAACTCTGCTCGGAGAAGAAAAAATACAAAAAATGCAATAGCTCCACTCAGCACTTCTTTAAAACCAAAAGATCCCAATAATCATAGTTGATTAAATTAAGCAAACACTGGCGTCTTTCTCCCTCACAACTCCCAGCATATGTATGCATCCCAACCAATCTCACACAAATTCCTTCACATGAAGTCATGCTAACTCTATCACATGATCATAAGTTAACATGGGATAGAAAAAATCACCCAAACGCAAACCCCATCCTAAATTCACACTGCAGTAAGGTTTTGAATGGAATATTGCAAATCTCTCAATCTAGTCTTGGAAATACTCGAAATACATCTCCTGGTCCATGACATCCAAAGACAAGCCTAATTCATTGTGGCCAGTGTGCCAACAATGCATACTAGATTGATCAGACCAGCCCTATCAAAGCATGGCCATCTTCATGCTATCAGAACTTTATGCAGAAATCAACTGCTGGAATTCAGGTTGTGTTGTGTACAACCCGGATACAAACATGAGCAGTCTGAATTAAAGACGCAACCAAGGCTGGTAGTATTTGAGTATGGAAGTGATTGGAGGGAACCTGCACACAGGCTCCGCGATGGCGATGAGGAAATCGTAAGCCTGTTTGTAGAGCGGCGAGAAGGTCTCGAGGAAGATGCGGCCGTCGGCGCACGCCCAGAGCGGACGGCTCGCGTGATCCACCTTCAACTCGAGCTTCGTGAAATCCCTCTTCTTCACCTCCATATCCGCTGCATATAAGAACAAGAAAACCAACCAAATTCCCCATCAATAAAAAGTTTCGCAGAAACCGCACAGATTCGGGGGAAGCCGGTGGATTTAGGAGGGATCAAGCCCGCGGTCAGTACCGTCGTGGGCGTCGTCGTCGAAGTCATCAGCGTAGTCGAACTCGGCGCTCTCGTCCACCAGGGCCGCTTTCGACGGCGCCGAGGACTTGTGCCGCTTCGGCCCGCGGTGCCGATCGCCTGCAGGGGAGAAGAGAAGGGAACCGCGTCACGAGGGGAGGCTGTAGGCTGTACATGGAGGAGATGCGGTTTAGGGACGCCGCCTCACCGTCGCCGCCGGCCATGGCTGGGGCCGAGGAGGAGACGGCGGCAGGTGGTCGGCGCTAATCGATGTCGGAGAGGACGCTGTGGCGGTGTGAAAGAAGGCGATTCACGAAGCAGTACGCGGTCGGGTCCCCTATTGCAGTTGCAGCTGCGGCGTGATGAACTCCTGCGTGGGCTTTGAGGTGTTCGGCGAATATATCGCGGGCCAGGCCGAAACATTGGCGAACCGACATAGATTGGGCTTGGGGCCTCGGGTCGGTATTACGTAGCCCGTTGCGTAAACGGGTTTCGAAAGACCCAATTATCCACGGGGTCAGTCAGACTACAGTGAGTGCTGCTGTTCATTGGGGGAAGGAACCGGACAAATCCCCCGTCGTCCCGTAGCAACTCGCACGCAAACTGCGTCCACCGGGATCTTGATGGAGAGCTGGGTCCGCGCGGTGGTGGAGGCCATTCACTCCTCTCGCTCCCAGGCCGTCATCTACCTCGCCGGCGGGGCATCTCAGGTACCCGTACCAACACCTCCCATGCCCACGCGCGTGATGTAATTTTGCCGTCAAATCGGCCAACTCCAACTGTTTGGCACCCCCATTCGGCGCAGGCGCTCGGCTGGCTCCTGTCCGTGCCCGGCGCGTCGGGCACCGTCCTCGAGGTCGTCGTGCCCTACTCCAGGGCCTCCATGGCGCAGCTCCTTGGCAAGGTAACGAGATCGGCGCTCGGTCCCGGAGCACCCTGCCCTTCCACTTGCGAATTCACAGTCGAACAAGTAATTTTCGGATGGCTAATGGGGAACTCGCACTGACCCTGCTTCGATGGCCAGATGCCCCTGCAATTCACTAGCAAGCAGGCTGCAGAGGACATGGCACTGGCCGCATACAATCGAGCACTCAAGCTTTCTGGACCAGGTATTTGGGGCTTATCTAACTTGCCAGCATTTGATCATCCTGCACATGTGTATGTAATATGTAGAATTGCACCGTTTGCACCTAACATCATTATCCTTGCTATAAATTTTGAAGCAATGAGTGGGAGTATGTGTAGGTCTGCAAGTTATGGGTGTCGGTTTCACTGGGTCACTGGCAAGCTCACGTCCAAAACATGGTGACCACAGGTATGCCTTGCTCATAATTGTCATAAACTCACCCCTTCACCATATAACAGTGGTTATGCTAGAAAATCTGACTTAGCATGTGGTTTGAGATGCGGTCATAAGAACCTGAGCACATGGTGTGTGGCACAAAATTCTCATCCTTTGAGGAGTCAGGGAATATTGATCATGCACTATATAATATTTGATTATTGTTTTCAAATAGGTTTTATGTGTCAACGTGGACACATAATTGCCTCAGGACCTCACATGTCACCTTGTCAAAGGTACAAGTACCGCTGTTCCTTTCTTACTCTTTAAACAGTTGCTGCTCTGTAGTAGTCTATTTTAATATCAGGGGCGTTGGAATTTGCAGTAAAATTAGCAATGTTATGCCACTACTATTTATTAAACTGTGTTGCCTCATGGTATCATATTCTTTCTACCCAGGGTTTACGGAGCAGAGAGGAAGAAGACAAGGTTTCAAGCTACTTTTTGCTTAAGGTTTGTTATTATGTCTCACTACATGCACTGCACTTATATGTTCTCAGTGGTAATATAGATCAAGTTGAACATCATTACCTCATAATCAACAGATACAAGTAACCAATCCTGATCAGGCGATCATATCAGGATTGCCCCAAGTTTTATGATAATTGACATTCTCTGAAATAGTGCTCATTTTAAGAGTTCACCATGTTGTAGGCAATAGCAGATACCTGCAGAGTTTCTGCAACCATTCGGTCAGACATTCACGAACCTGAAATTCCAGAAGAAAGCATGGAGGAATTTGATGAAGATCAAGAGCTCCAGCAAATTATTAATGGGCAAGTTTGCATGAAAGTCTATAATTTTGCTGGTATATTTAGCACTCACAGTTGCTCTGTTTTTCATTCTAGAATCCTTCCATTTTCATCATGAAACCAGTTTGTGCTGTCTTGTGGGTTCTATGTTTTCCTCGAACTCCTTCATTTCTTGAACCACACTGCTCTTCTTCAATGCAGCTCTGGTGGAAAGTAACTTCAGCAGAAAAATAATTCTACCTGGTTCGTTCAACCCCTTGCATGATGGTCACCTTAGATTGTTGGAAGTTGCATCAAGGTTTGATTTTCTCCCTGTGAAGCTAGGAGTGTAGGTAAAACAAAATTTGTACTGTTGATTTCATCATGCTAAATACTAGCAAGGAGAAATATAGAAAGCCAAAAATGGCAAAGAAAGTAGTACGGTGTTAAAGTGGAAATGATATGTCATTTGTCAGAGAAAGTTTTACTAATCAATGGGAGGGTTTAGTATGTTTTGATAATGGGCATTTGGTTGCGCAACACTATTTTCATATAGCTATGTGCCTATGTTTACCTTTTTTGCTGTTTCTACCTATGAAAGAGTAAATTGCCTGATGTCTTCCATGAAACCTCTTATTGTAGCATGTGTGATGATGGGCTTCCATTCTTTGAGATATCAGCAATTAATGCTGATAAACCTCCACTATCTATTGCAGAAATTAAGAGACGTGTTGAGCAATTTAGAAAAGCAGGTATGTCCCAGTGCCATGTACGCTGTCAGTTATATGACATGGCTTCCATTCTGCTATACTAGAACTCTAACCAGGTTGTCATGCCAAGCCTGTAAACATAGTTCAATTGCAGTTACAGAGAACTAGGGTTTTGTTTACCATGCATTCAAGCGGCCATTCATCTAATATCTTATTGATCCATGAACAAAAATATTTCATGGGGGCTCTTTACAGAAGTATCCAGTTTTTCCTGAGTTTGTGTTTATGTTACTAAACTATGAAATAGTGATTGACAAATCGGGCAACCCATCTTTGTTTTTACTGAAATTATGTTTATTTGTCATCAGTTATCATTTACTGCTTTTGAAGGAGTTACTGATTTTTTCTAAGATAGAAATGGTTAGGAAATAATGTATCTATTTGCTTGGAAAACTCTGTCCAGTATTCAATGACTATGATCTTATTTCTACAGGGAAGAATGTGATTATATCTAACCAACCATACTTCTATAAGAAAGCAGAACTTTTCCCAGGAAGCGCTTTTATAATTGGTGCAGACACTGCAGCAAGGCTTGTTAACGTAAGAAACTATTTTCATTTTCTTTCATCTTTATGGTTTCTGTCAGCACTTGGTACTTACTTTTGAGCATATTATGGTATTGCCTTCGTTAACAGAGCTTACTCATTGCAGCATAAGTAAATTGACAGTTGGATATTTTTGTTGTCTAACTAAACTAAGCTTACTCATTGTAGCCTAAGTATTACGGAGGAGATTACAACAGAATGCTGGAGATACTTCTCGAATGTAAAAGCACAGGTACCACTTTTCTTGTTGGTGGCCGAAAGATTGAAGGAAATTTCAAGGTATGGGTTAACATCGACGTTTTCTTTACACAATACACACATTTGAAAAAAAGAAAGAAAATAAAAGAAGTCATCTGATACTATATATGGTATTTGTCTTAGGTCCTTGAGGATTTAGACATTCCAGAAGAGCTGAGAGACATGTTCATCTCCATTCCGGAGGAAAAGTTTCGTGTAGATATTTCATCTACTGAAATAAGAAAGAGCCATGGGCTCTGATGTATCAAATATGGTCATATACTCATATTCTACAGCAGATTTGGGATGACCATAGAAGGTACAAATGAATCTTTTCATATAACTCATGCAATGTTTAATTCCAAGGACTCCACATGTATGCTAGTAAAACACATAGTTATACATAGTGCCAGCATTTTGCATGCGAGAAGACATTGAATGATGAATCAGGCAATGTTAGCTATTTTTCTTGCTGAGCCCATATTGGACGCATTTTATGTGTTGTACACTTGTACTTTAAAACAAACCCATGGTGTCACAATTGAAAGAGAATTCACCACTCAATTCTTGGTAACATATGCTTTGTTGAGATTACAACATTAGTGTCCATTTCATATTGATTGTTGAAGTCATGAAAATATGTTTGTATCACACATTGGTAGGTACATTTGGATGCTAAACAGTCAGATCTGAATTCTCCAAGCTCAAATGGAGTTACTTTTTTGCATTTGTGGGATTGTGTTCACGCATTCTGTTGCAAATTATGATAGGTCCATCCATGCATCCTTTCAGGGGAACTATTGATGTATCCTCAGGGAGTATATTTTATTTAACTTTTGTCTTGACAGGGCCTCTTGGTATTTTGTTCAGGAAATTGGAATCAATCCTCTTGTAGAACCTTTTGATGTCTTCACTACCCCTTGCGGCTAGGTGGTCAACCTCTATCTCATATCTTTGGTACAATGCTGGCAAAGTGTGGGCGCAGAGAAATCCTGTGGAAGAAATATAAGACTTGTTAAATGTATAGTCACAACTGGTTTATATGGTGTCTTGTACATGTGTCTTTCTATAAAAAACACTATTTTCTGCGCTACTCACCAAGATATAGTATACTTGTGAAGCTGTAAGAACTTCCAATCTCTGACAATATTAGCAGTGACACGACCACCTTAGAATTAGGAACAGAACATTGTTAGTGCAAGACTAAAGTGTTGTAAATTTCCCAAAACGCTACTAGATTGTTGAATAGAATTGGCAAAATAATGGCATTGCCGCTCAGTGCTTTTTGATGTGCAAGTTTAACTTAAATTCCAAGTATCACACAGGTTGGATCTTTGCAGTACGCTGTAAGGCTGTATCTTGGCACTGTAACAATTGTCACATGATTTTTCTCATAATAAAGGTAGCAAAGTAACTGATTGTAATGTACCAAGAGGAATTTCTTCAGATCCTTTCCGCATGCAATGTCATAAAGAGCAAACACAGTGTTTGCCAGTTTGTAATGGATGATCTGTGCTATTTGTCGGAAGGCATGTTCAGAGATGATGACTTCTGGGATTCTCGGAGGGGCTCTGCAACGCAAAACTGGTTAGTTAAATTGTGCTTCTTGTGCCTTTGTGACATTTGAAATTTCTTTAAGCCCGCAATTTTCTCATCAGAAAAGGAAAGTCGTACATGTTCAAGAGGGGCGCAGCATTTGACCAAATGAAGATCACTAGCATGGCCAGGGCGGCTATCTGGCAAACGAGCGGTATGATGTTGTACTCAACAACTTCGAACAGGTACCATATCAACGTGGCCCCAGCAAGCACACCTGCAGACAAGTTCCTGTCCTTCCACAGCAAAATGTCCGCGGCTGCGAGGCACAAACAATTGGGGTCAACAGTAAAATCGGCTTTGAAGGAAACTACAGTGATGCATATGGCGTTGCCTATCTTTCTGAAAGAGCAGCGTACCTTTCCCTCCACCGAGAAGCTTATGAATCGACTTGTGCCTATGGCCGCCCACTCGTCCATTGCCATGATCGCTTGGGAAATTAGGATGCATGTCTATACGAGGCTAGGGACGCTGAAGGCTGAAGCTGTTCTTTTGGTTCATCTGATCGGTCTATTGCAGAAAGCACGTCTTTATAAGCACCCAAAATGCTAGTGTCATCTCAGGGGGCATAGGCTGTGAAGAAAAGGATAGCTTGATCGGTAGGAATTGAACTGTCGAAAGGGAATAAATGAATCCGTGGCAAGTGTTGTTGCTCCAACAGATACTTTGCCTCAGGAATGGGTGAACTCGTTGTAGGGACAAGAAGCAAGTTTTATTTTTAGAAGTTTGCCAGATTATTTATATATCTTGTCGATATCATCTTCAAAATCAGACGATCTGCTGCCTTCCCACTTGGGAATAGTACAGGACCATGGCATAACCATATATTTGTATAACTGAAAAAGTACTCGAAATACGTTCGCAAGATGTGCACGTACCTTAACCTTGTTCTTAGAATCGTGATGACTGGTGAGAAAGCATCAAAAGGACAGCCCTTAATCCGGCGTGCTTCACCTAACGGAGCAACGGACACTGGGCTCGATTGTGCTGCATGCTTACACCGTGACTCACCTCACCTGCTGCCTAATCCGCCATAGTACAATCTGGCGCCTACAAAAAGCTCCCGACGACCTTCGTGGCCTCCCAATAATCCACTCGCAGTCCAGTGAGAATCCGCCGGATCGTCGGGACGATGAGGCCGGGCGTGCTCTTCCTTGCCGCGGTGCTGGTCGCCGGCATCCTCGCCAGCGGGGCGGCGGGCGACTTCTCGGCTCTGGCGCCTTGCGACGTGATGCAGTTGAGCCCGTGCGCGAGCGCGTTCGCTGGGAAGGCGTCGCCGACGTCCGCGTGCTGCGTCAGGCTCAAGTCCCACGGGCCCAACTGCCTGTGCCGGTACAAGGACGACGCCAACCTGAAGCGCCTCGTCGACACCAGGCACAAGCGCAGGGTGTTCACCGCCTGCAAGGTGCCCGTCCCGAGCTGCTAGCCGTGCTAGTAGCTCCGTCGGCGGCGCGCGTACTTGCAGGCGAGAGCCCTGAATAAATAAGATGAACGGAGAGGGAGTTAGAAGTTGCTGTGATTTGTGGTGTCCGGTCAAGGTCGTTGGCTAGCTAAATCTGTTTGCTTGTTTACTGTCTCGTACAAACTCAACTCGTGGAAGGTGTTGCATTGCATTGCAATCGAACTGATGCAGTCACCAATTTTCCATGTGAAATAAATCACCGCCATTGCTAAAGAAAACTTGCCGACGTCACGTCTACATGCGCACCAGCCACCAAGTCGTTCTGAATTCAGAAACCCCAAGCGGCCATGTGAACGACCGTAAGATGATCTGAAGTTGTTCATCATCTTCTCTCTCTGTTTTTTTAGATAACGGAACAGAGTTTATCATCTTCTCTTTTATTTTGGACCTTTTGTTCTCTTAAAAGATTTTAAAAACTGTTGCCGAGTTCATCTTACTTCCCTGAGATAGTACAGATGTGCTGAGGATGAAATGTTCAGTAAAGGCATGACTGCATGAGCTCTGCCTATTCGGTAGGAAAGGCAAACTAACGATACAAAACAAAACTTACGGAGATCACATAAATAGTTCCTCAAGTAGAGTTATCATACAGCATATATGATTGTAGGATTGGGTAATTGAAACCATCTGTACTCTGGCAGTGACACCATTTAAGCCCTTCTAGATTTTTTTTTCTTTTTTGAGGAAAAGAGGGGCTGCAGACCCTACAGAAAATTTTATTGAAAAGATAGGAAAAGTTATTTACAACAAAAGGGTTCTAGAAAAACATTTTACAGAAATTTCTTTCTTGGAGACCATGGATATGATATGAACAATGTTACTACAGTTACAGCCATGCCTTTTATCCCTCAAGAGATCCTTACTGGCAACTCCAAGTCCATGCTGCTACCTTCCAACATCTCGACGACTTTGCTCATCGGTGGCCGATTCGTATGTGCCGTTTGTACGCACCACAACCCAACTATGATCATCCTCCTTACAAGATCCCTTGTCTCACTACGGATGTCAGAAAGGCTGTTGCAGAACTGATCCAAGTGTTCATACAGCCACTGAGCAAAGTACTTGCTGTTAGTGTCGGCGCCAACACTGATGCTCCTTTTCGCCCTCACCATCTCTAGGACTATCACGCCATAGCTGTAGACATCAGATTTACTGCTGACTGACCCAAATTTCCCGGACACCACCTCAGGTGCATCATAGCCATCTCTTTCCCTCGGATCTCCAGTCCTCTTGCCCTCTCTGCCAAAGCATAAGTTTGCTACGCCCACATCAGATATCTTTGGACGCAACTCCTGATCCAACAGAATATTGCGGGGTTTCACATTGAGATGCACAACGTTGTCATTGCCTCTATCATGGAGATACTCTAGTCCCCGTGCAACGCCGATGGCTATGTCAAACAATTTCTCCCAGTACAGCCGCAGCGAGTAATTCTCTTCCACCGAGTCATCGTTGCTGAACGCATAGTTTTCAAGGGAGCCATTGGGCATGTACTCGTAGACGAGAGCTCTTGTCGGACCATGCAAGCAAACTCCTAGCAAAGGGACAACATTGACATGGAAAATTCTGCTGATGCTCGCGACCTCGCTCATGAACTCCTTGTCATCACCCATGCTGTTCTTCAGCACCTTCACCACAACCTGACGGCCGTCACGGAGGTTGCCACGGTAAACATCACCATTGCTGCCATGGCCCAGCTTGTGAGCATAAGATTTTGTCATCCTCTCGATCTCTGAATCGGTGTAGCGTTTCAGACCCTGAGGTTTTTGTTTTGGTTGAGGCAGTTCTATTTTTGGAGCTGGAGGGGCCCCTGATCCCTCCTCAGGTGGTGGCGTCCCACGGTTCTTCTTGTGGCAGAGGAAGTAAATGCAAATAAGCAAGAACAGCAGCAAAACGCCAGCGACAGCTGCTCCTACTGTTATATCTGCACAGATAACAGGGAGTTAAAATTAAAACGGCATGAAACTGAACTGTCAAATGAGTCATCTTTGACAAAGAGTGACCACATACAGATTCTCCTTTTCTTATCTGAGGTCCGGTTTTGCAAGATGCCCTGCAGCTTCACGCTAAATCCAGTGTCCTTGTCGTAGGAGCGGCTCCACAGCATGATGCCGCCGTAGTTGGGCGAGCCTTCCACCGCCGGCAGCACCTGCGAGGCGAGCGTGTCCGCGTCCACGAACCCGCCGTCCGCAGCGTCCGGCGATGCCGGCAGGCCCAGGAACACGGTCGCCGACGGCAGGCCCGCCGTCCACTGCTGCCACGCGCTCCGCAGCGCACCGACGTCCCCACGGGCGTACTGGCACGGCGGGTTGTTGTAGAACTGCACCCACACGTGGTCAAACAGCCCCGTGCCGAGCGCCGCCGCGAGGGACTCGTCCGGGAACGGGCACTGCGGCGCCGCGGTGAGCATGTACGTCCTGCCCCGCGCGTCGCCCCTGTACAGCGACGTCAGGTCCCGCGCGAGGTCGTCGTAGTACCGGGACGGGGCCTCGATGTCGAAGTCGATGCCGTCGAGCACCGCATCGCCGCGCGGGCGGGGAGCGCCGGTGCCGGTGCCGTTGCCACCGAGGAAGTTGTCCCAGAGGTATGCGGCCACGCCCTGCGCGTCCGACTGCGAGGACAGGTTGTAGCCGCCGAGCTCGCCGCCGCCGATGCTGAGGAGCACCTTGATGCCCGCGGACTGGCAGGAGGCGATGTCCGTGGCGAGGGACGCGCAGCCCCCCGACGACGGGTCGCAGTGGTCAGCCAGGTTGAGGATCGGGGCGCGGCCGTCGCCGAACGTGGAGACGAAGGCGATGTTCACGTACGCGTAGAGGCCGGTGCTGCATGTGTCCCTGAGCGAGCCCTCGCTGGCGTCCTGGCCCCAGTACACGGCGATTTTGACATCGTCTGAGGCCGCCGCGGCGAGAGCGGACATGGCCCAGAGCAGGCATGCGGAGAGCGAAAGCTTGTTGGTCATCGTGGAATTGAAGGTGGCACACGGCTTGCGCTACAATTTTAGCATATATATGCACTTAGTACATTGTTAAGCTGAGCGGTAAGAGATTGTGTGGTTTAAAGAAGAAAGAGGCAGAATAGTTCGCAAATGGCAAGACAATCTCGTATAGAAGTTTTCGGTCAGTTTCGCTGTCTCTAGTGCTGTAGTTCATGGAGTTGTCAGGACTCAGTAGACAAGCGGACATATGGAAGCTGCTGAGTTTGGCTTGAGTTATGGGCTGATGGACATTGCAAAACAGCATTAGGCTAGTCCCAATGATTGACCAGGCCGGCGAGCTTGTATTATTGGTTTGTTATATTACAAGACGAAAGTGACACATTTTCCAAATGATATATGCCGTTCATACAGCGAAGAGTAAATTCACCGTACATCAGTCCCAATGATTGGCCAGTTGGCGGCACCAGTTCGGCCGACGCCGACTGCTGGCATCTGAACTGCATTGCTCCTTTTTGTCCAATCCGACTTCGGCGATAGGTAACCCCTGCGCCTATAAATCCCTGATGGTCCGGTTACCCATTCAAGTATTCCAGAACTGTGTTTGGCACTTTAATTCTCAGGGAGTGTATTCCTCCCAATCATTGTATAAAGTCATTAATTTCAGTGGAGTGACCTCTGTTCATGTTCCTGCGGTCTGGGCTTTAAAGATCTCACCAAGGGTCCATTTTTTCTTATGGCTGTTGTCCAAGAACAAGCTCCTGACTAGAGACAACTTAAGCATTAGTAGAAAAGTTGAGGATCCCTCATGCTTGTTCTGCTCAGAGGCTGAATCTATTCAGCATTTATTTTTGAGTGTGTGGTTGCCAAACAGCTGTGGGCTGTTATGTCTGAGGCACTAAATAGACAGGTGGGATCAGATTTCATTTCTATAGGTACTTTGTGGTTGAGTAATAAAAAGTTTGTGATTGCTAATAGTGTCTGTGCTACGGCCCGTGGGGGCTTTGGAAACTGAGGAACAGTTTGTGTTTTCAGGTTCATCCTTGGAAGGACGGGCCTGTTTTGTTACTGATGGTAACAACCATGCTACAGAATTGGAGTTCGCTATGTCCCAGGGAGAGTGTGACAGAGTTTATGAGATGTCTGGATAAACTGAGGACTGCTGCCACGAGGCCTCCCAGACTGCCTGGCTGAACCAAGTCAACAACAAATGGGAGCGCCTCCTGTACCAATCTGGCATTGACTGGAGGAAGTCTGCTGGGTTGCCAGATGAAGCAAAGGAGATGCTGGTTGACGTTAATGACATGGAGAGAGTGTCTTTGGATGGGAAATGGATCAGCTTTGCAGGCCTTGCTAATGCCCGGGGGATGTAGTTCTACTGTCTTGATAGCCTTTTCTTTCTTCTGCTTTTCGGCTGTTTCTAGTTCTGGCGTATTACCTGTATTAGGTCTGGTTGACAAAACTTGTATGGATGCTTAACTGTTTGGTCTTTGCAATATAAAGGCCGGGGCCACCATTGAACTCTAAAAAAAGTATTCAAGAACTGTACGACGTAGTTCTGATCTGAGTGGTCAACGGGGATTTTACTTGTCATCTGTAGTTTGCATTGTATTTCGAAGGATGTAAAAGGCATCTTAATGCAGTTGTCCAATGAATTGTGCATGCTGGCACAGAAGAGAGTTGTACTTGTAGCAACCCTGACACAAATAATACCATCACACAAGGTTGTACGAGCACATTGCGGTTAAAAGATTCCCAATGCTGCTTACTGTTTACGGTCTAAAAACACACTTTGATGAATGTCTTAAATTATGCAAACTGCAACTCATGTTTGCCCTCGGGCAACACTGCGAGTAATCAATACTCCCTCCATTCCAAATTATAAGACGTTTTGATTTTAGTAACATATTGTTGATCTTCATAACTCCGCCTATGTTGATTGGAAGACTTTCTTAAGTCGTTTCAACATAGCCGGTCCCAAGCCCGGGTAAAGGAGGACGGTGTGTTAAGGTCTGGCGAACCAACAGTAAAAAAACAGCCACTCTCATGGATTTGAAACCCACAAGAGATTCGTTGGGACGTAACCCTCTTAGCGACGCGCTACATCGGAACCCGGGTGTGGTGTTAAATGGGCAAGGGCCGGGTCGTCATCCCCTTAGTGGCGTGTCGTATCGTGACCTGGGTACAATGAAAAATGAGCAAGGGTCGGGCAGTCGCAACCTTAGTGGCGCGCTACATCTACGCCCGGGTGTAGTGAAAAATGAGCAAGGGTCTTCGCACTTCCCTCGACGGGTGCGAAGGGTAAGGAAGCTAACCGAGCCAACTAGGATTCGTCTAGGTAGCTGGAACGTAGGGTCCCTAACGGGTAAGCTAAGAGAACTAGTCGATGCAGCAATTAAAAGACGTGTAAATATTCTATGCGTTCAAGAGACTAAATGGAAGGGCCAGAAGGCGAAGGAGGTGGAGGATACTGGCTTCAAACTTTGGTATACGGGGACAACATCGGGTAGGAATGGTGTAGATATCTTGATCGATAGGAGCCTTAAGGATGGAGTCGTTGATGTTAGGAGGCAAGGCGACCGGATTATCTTGGTCAAGCTGGTAGTTGGAGATTCGGCTCTGAATGTGATTAGTGTCTATGCCCCTCAGGTAGGTCTTAGCGAGGGCACCAAGAGGCAGTTTTGGGAAGATCTTGATAGCATGGTTAGTACCGTGCCTATCAGCGATAAACTCTTTATAGGAGGAGACCTCAATGGCCATATTGGTGCGACTAATGTAGATTTCGAGCGGGTGCACGGGGGTTCGGGTATGGTAGTAGGAATCAAGAGGGGGAGGATGTTTTGAACTTCGCGCTGGCCTATGACTTGTTGATAGCGAACACCCTCTTTAGGAAGAGGGAATCTCATCTAGTAACCTTTCGTAGTGGACAACACTCGAGCCAGATCGACTTTATCCTTGCAAGGAGGGAGGATAGACGTGCTTGCTTTGATTATAAGGTGTTACCTGGGGAGTGTGTTATCCCTCAACATAAGCTTATGGTGGTGGACTTTCGCTTTCGGGTACGTGTCCACCGGGACAAACGGACCAAGATTGCGAGAACGAAGTGGTGGAAGCTTAGAGAGGAAGCAGCGCAAACATTTAAGGAGAGGATGCTAGACGAGGGGCCTTGGGAAGAAGGGGAAGATGCTGACGACATGTGGCTAAAGATGACAACATGTGTCCGGAAGGTGGCTTCGGAAGTGTTTAGCGTGAGTAGGGGAGGCAAACGGGAAGCGAAATACAAATGGTGGTGGAATGACGAGGTGCAAAGGGCTATTAGGGAGAAGAAGGAGTGTTTCAAGCGTCTCCACCATGACAAGAGTGCAGCCAACATCGAGGGCTATAAAATAGTGAATAGGGTTGTAAAGCGAGCTGTGAGTGTAGCAAAAGGTCAGACGTATTGTAACGGATCAACGTAATTATACGAGATTAAGTAAGAAAATCTCCCACCGAGGCGGTTAATTTAACAAACTTAAGCCCGTATAACTCGAGATTCCGTGAAATCACGAAGGATTTCAAACCAACCAACATACAACCAAGATCGTACTGATTTAGCAGCCACAGTTCACACGATACATAAAGTTGACCATAATGTAAGATACATCGGAGTTCAGAAATAAAAGTTATTACTACATAGTTCAACATAAAGTAGCGGAAGCAAATAGTTTTACGCACACGCACACTTAGTTTAGTTACAGTGCCAGTAGATAGTCATGGTCCACAAAAGCAGTAGATAGGATAAGCAGAACGACCTTTGCCCAAGGTCCTAGTTGTCACCCATCGCCGGATACAGACAGTTGGAGCAGTACCCGTAGTACATCTGACCATCTGCAACAACAATGGGAACAACGCCCTGAGTACGAGAATGTACTCAGCTAGACTTACCCGTCATAAATCAGAAATAACATGACACCAAGGAGCATGCAAGGCTTTATATAGTGTACTAGCTTGACTCATTTGCGAAAGGCATAAGTTATTTAGGAATAACTAAAAATAAGTATTTTTAGCATCATTTTATGATGACCTATTCATACTAGGTAAGCACCTATTACTAAAACAATCACTTGATTACCCATTAGCATCAAAGGTTACCATCTCAGGTTTAGCATTTCCAACATTAACCACATAACCATCCGTGTTCCATCATTAACACTACGATGCCGTAGCTCGAGTCAAGTGCTCACTAACCGGGAGCGACGGCGATTCGAATCGAATTCCTATCCAGCTGGAGATTTATTCCTCACACAAACCATGCTTCCCCCGTCAGGGTCGCGTAGATCACCAATGACACTTTCCAAGAAGCCGCGGGATAACAATCATGGATCGCACTACCCAGGGACCGCCCGACTGCCAGGACACACCTTGGGCTTACTCTTCGCGTCCCCGTACACCCCCTTCAACACCAGTCTACCAACCCGAGTTTATCCCGGCTCGAAAAGTGTCGCTAGCTTCGCGGTCGAAAGGTACTTTATTCGGCCAGCTAAATGTGAGGCATGCGTTCAACATGACAAGAGGGACGAACAACGATCGGTCCTTAATCGACACAGACGAAATCATTATAGTCCAAAACCCCATAAGACTCCGCCCGGTCTCCATTTATACCTCAACACTTGGTTATTTTTCAAGATTCACAACTACTGCTAACCATAGCCAGATATTCGCCTATAACTCGCAGGTGACAGGAAATCACCCGACTTCTACCGATCTAAGCATGGCTAAGCAAATTACTCGATCCTGACCTAATAAGGTAACAGTAATTCTGGTGGACAAGGATAGTAATGCAACAACGGTTTCACTCAACTCCTATAACTTAATGCAACAATATATAATTATAATTCAGGTAAGTAAGAATAGCTTTTTATAAAATAGGAGACTTATAATGCTCCGGGGCTTACCTCTTTCGAACGAGCTAGGATGGTGGTCGACGCACTCTGGCAGTTTCTCGCTTGGCTCTTCCTCCTCGGGCACCTCCTGTGCCTGGGGCTCCTGCTAGTCCGTCCAAGCCTGCTCCTCCGGTACTGCTGCCTGCGACTCCTCCTGCGATCCTGTATGATGCAAGTGCATAAGTGCATGCGAATGATGCATCGGAATATGATGAAATGATGAAGTGACATGAGATGCAGACGAGCACATGGAATGAGCAGTTAGTGCAAAACTTCATCTTCTACAAGGTAGTCCACGTCATCCAAGAACATGTACCCTAAGGTTTACCCAAAATGATTACATTAACTATCATACACCTGACACAAGCACGTGACCCTAAATAACCAAAACCTTACCACCCCAACTCAATTCACAACATCAGCAAGGCCTAGTAATGCTTCAAAGATACACCAAACATATTTTATTCTTCTTAAATTCTCATAAAGAATAATCATTTATTCCTTATTTAGCTAGGGTTGTACTGCAACACCTATCTCTGGTCTAGATAAAAATCTACAAAAATTACAGTAGAGTATTCTTACCCTAACTAAGCTACCACTAAATTTTCATGGTAAATGGAACTGTAAAACTACTTGTACAAAATAAACAAGTTATGGCTTAAATGTGAGCATGAAATTGTTTTATACTAGGAAAAGTATCAAACAACAGATTTCACATTTTTCCTAGGTTACCAACAATAAACTAACATACTACAAAAATTATCATCAGTATGTTATATACAAATATTGATTTCTACTAAAAATAACAAATATTAACCAATAAAGGCATTTGAACTACACTTCAAAAATTTCCCACAGAACATGCTTCACTAGTATTTTTCCTAGAAAGTATATCACTAAAGAAGATTAATGCAACAAGAATCACATTTTCCCTTTATTAGTTTATTTACTACAATTTTTCTAAGATAACAGCATATCTAATAATTAAATAAAAATGTACAGTAAAGTATCACAAAAATAACATGGGATATTTTTAAACTGTAGATCTATTCACAAGGAACATTTCAAAATTTGTTTCATGATTTTTGGAGCTATAAATATTGAGATAGAATTTTTGGAAGCTTCCTCAGATTTTCTGGAAATCCATTTCTTTAAAACCGAAATTCAAAACCGGACTTAAATGCTACGCGCACCCCGCTGTGACACCCGAGACCGAAACACTGAGGCAGACAGGCGGGTCCCACGGGTCAGCTGACCCCACCGGTCAGCCGGAGCCGGGTCGGGAAGGCGCTGACCGGGGATAACTCGCCGTCGGCGAGGTCGCCGGCGACGAGGTCGGCACCGGTGGACTCCCCGCAAGCGTGCGAACCCAGCGAGGTGGTTAGCGGGGCGAGAGGAAGGGCGGAGCATGGACCGCGGCGGCAATGGCGGAGGCGGTGGCGCGGCTAGCCGGCGTTAGGCCGGAGCAGGCCATGGCGGCGGTCATGGACGGGCGCATGAGCTCCAGCGAGCGGAGGCGGTCATGGTGCGCACGGGGAGGAGGGAAATGGGATGGCGGAAGGTCGAGGTCGACGGAAGCCGCGGCGGCGGCTCACCGGCGGGGGAGAAGATGGTCAAATTCGGCCGATTACCTTGCCGACGTGCGCTTCCCGTGACTCGTCGAGGTCGGTTAGGGAAAGGGGAACACCAGGGCGGGCGGAATTTGGCGGTGGAGTCGCGGTGGCGAGGTGAGGCACGGCAATGGCGCGGCGGCGGTGGCTCGGCGCGCTGCGGCGTTGGCGAGGCGCGCGAGCAAGTGAAGGCGAAATGAGGTGAGGGAGCGGGAGCAGGCGAGTCCGGGCGGTGTAAGCGCGGGCTGTGGGGGCCACAGGGCGCGTGTCGCGCGGTGCCGCCGGCGTACGGCCACGCGGCGGCCGAGCTCTGCCGCGACGCCACGGCGTCGCGCGCGGGCGCTCGCGCGCGCGGGCGGGAGGGGACGACGCGGGCGCGGGCTGGGCCGGCTTCGGCCGTGGGCCGAGAAGTGAAGCCGGAGCCCAGTAACGAAATTTCGATTTTTCTTTTTTCCAAATATTTTCCAGATTTTAATTTTCTGTTTGAAATTCAAATTTGGGGATGAAAACGAGGTTTTCAGAAATTTGTCCCAAAACAAAAGTTGTTCAGAATTTTTATTCTCTACAACTTTCATATAGAACATTTTGCCAAATTCCCAATAGATTTTAAATTTGAGATTTAAAGCTAATTTAAAAATCAAAACTCATTTATTTAGAAAAATTTTTAAAACAGAATTTGAGGAGGATTTGAATCCAAATTTTTGCTCCAATAATCAAGTTGGTTTATTCTAAATTATTTAAAATTGCTACTTCTAAAAAGTACACTAACTTTTTAATATTTATTTTAAACTTAGGGTTTCCATTTTATTTGCTTTTCAGGTTATATTTGAAAAGGGCTACAATTCAAACAATGTTAGACATGCAATGCTGTTGAATGCTTATGCTTTGAAATGATAATGCATGCTTAACACCCAGGGGTGTTACAGCCCTCCCCCCTTATAAGAATCTCGTCCCGAGATTTTGAGTTACGAACCATTTATCGTAAAAATCTTTATAAGCAGTTTGAAGATATTCTCCCGTTTTCCAAGAAGCATCGCTCTCGTCATGATGACTCCACTGAACCTTGTAGGTTGTGACCACTTTGTTCCGAGTGACCCGGTCCTTGGTATCCAGGACTCGGACTGGTTGCTCGCGATATTCCAAATCTGCCTTGATCCGAATACCCTGAGGTTGTATTCTCTCCTCTGGAACACGTAGACACTTCTTCAATTGGGATACGTGGAAGACGGGAAAGATCGAACTCATCTCTTCTGGTAACTGTAACTTATATGCCACGGGGCCCTTTTTCTCCAAGATCTGGTATGGCCCTATATATCTAGCAGATAGTTTCTTCTTGATTCCAAACCGTTTCTTCTTCATTGGGGTAACCTTTAAATAGACATAGTCACCTACTTGGAATTCCAATGGTCTTCTTCTCTTGTCCGCATAACTCTTCTGACGAGACTGCGCTGCTTGCATGTTTTGTTGAATAATACGGACCTTCTTTTCTGCCTCATCTACAAAATCAATTCCGTAAAACATTCTTTCTCCGGGCTCTACCCAATTTAACGGTGTTCTGCACTTCCGGCCATACAAAGCTTCAAATGGTGCCATCTTGATACTCTCTTGGTAACTGTTGTTATAAGCAAATTCTGCCAACGGTAACCAGGATTCCCATGAACCTCTGGATGATAACACACAAGCTCTAAGCATATCTTCCAGTACTGCATTAACTCTTTCTGTCTGCCCATCAGTTTGTGGGTGGTAAGCCGTGCTACGAATCAAACTAGTGCCCAAACCTTGATGAAGATGTTCCCAAAAGTGAGCGGTAAACTGTGAACCTCGATCAGACACTATTGTTTTTGGTATTCCATGCAATCGGACAATCTCAGCAACATACTTTTCTGCATATTGAGGTGGTCGGAAACTTGTTTTGACTGGCAGAAAGTGAGCTAACTTGGTAAGGCGATCAACTATTACCCAAATGGAATCATGGCCTTTCTGTGTGGTGGGCAGACCAGTGATAAAGTCCATACTTATATCATCCCACTTCCAAGCGGGTACCGACAAAGGTTGTAGAAGTCCTGCAGGTCTCATGTGAAGAGCTTTAACTCTACAACACATGTCGCATCGAGCAACGTATGCTGCAATCTCCTTTTTCATCTTAGTCCACCAATAACGGGGTCGTAAATCTTGGTACATCTTGCTACTTCCGGGGTGAATAGATAGCTTAGAACGATGGGCCTCATCCATCAACTTGTTTTTAAGCTCTCTATCCTTAGGTACTACCAGACGATCCTTGAACCATAACACTCCTTGGTCATCCAAGCGAAAGTGTTTGGTGGGTTCTCTCTTTATCTTTTCTTTGATATGAAAGATTCCCTTATCTGTTTTCTGACCATCAATGATCTGGCTTTCCAGAGTGCAACTGATCTGAATATTATGCAACACAGCTGGATGTAACAAATTGAACCCTCCTTCAAACAACGGTTGCACATCAATAGCATGAGATTTTCTGCTCAGTGCATCTGCTACTACATTAGCCTTCCCAGGGTGATAGTGCACGTTCAGATTGTAGTCCTTTATCAACTCTAACCATCTCCTCTGTCGCATGTTCAACTCAGATTGGGTAAAGATGTATTTGAGACTCTTATGATCCATGAAGATATTACACACATTTTCCAACAGGTAGTGCCTCCAAATCTTTAGGGCATGCACCACTGCTGCAAGCTCTAAATCATGTGTAGGATAGTTAACTTCATGCTTCCTCAGCTGTCGTGATGCGTAAGCAATGACTCTTCCATTTTGCATCAGCACACATCCTAACCCATTCTTGGATGCGTCACAGAAAACATCAAACGGCTTTTCTATGTCTGGTTGGGCCAGAACAGGAGCAGTGGTCAACAACTTCCGCAAAGTACATAAAGCTGCTTCACACTCCTCTGTCCATACAAACTTATGATCCTTCTATAACAGGCTTGTCATTGGTTTGGCAATCTTCGAGAATTCTGGTATGAAGCGACGGTAGTAACCGGCTAAACCAAGGAAACTGCGAACTTCGTGAACTGAAGTTGGTGACTTCCAGTCCATAACCTCTTGAACTTTACTAGGGTCTACAGAAATGCCATTTTCAGACAACACATGGCCGAGAAAAGGAACTGTCCTGAGCCAGAACTCACACTTGTTGAACTTAGCATATAGTCGATGTTCTCTGAGTCTAGTCAAGACTATCCGGAGGTGTTCTACGTGTTCTTCTTCATTCTCTGAGTATATTAGTATGTCATCAATGAACACTATCACAAACTTGTCCAATTCGGGCATGAAAACCGAATTCATCAGGTACATAAAGTATGCAGGAGCATTTGTCAGTCCGAAAGACATGACAAGATACTCGTACAAACCATACCTGGTCGAGAATACAGTCTTAGGCACATCTTGCGGCCTAATCTTTATCTGATGGTACCCTGATCTCAAATCTATCTTAGAGAACACTTTGGCTTTAGACAATTGGTCAAACAAGATATCAATCCGAGGAAGAGGATACTTGTTTTTAATTGTCACTGCATTCAGTGGCCTATAGTCCACGCACATGCGTAAGGAGTTATCCTTCTTCTTTTTCACAAATAGAGCGGGGCATCCCCATTCGGACGAGCTGGGACGAATCAACCCTTTCTTTAGCAAGTCCTGAAGTTGTTTCTTCAATTCTGCCAACTCATTGGGAGGCATCCGATAAGGCCTTCTCGAGATCGGTGCTGTTCCTGGAATTAACTCAATGGCAAACTCGACATCTCGGTCTGGCGGCAGTCCAGGTAACTCTTCTGGAAACACATCTGGAAACTCACAAACCACTGGAATCTGGGCTAGCAGAGTAGTTTGAACCGCACAGGATGTGCTAGCTAGGTCTACCCTCCTAGGTAGGACCACCCGAAAGGTGCCTTCCCCATTGGGTTCCTTAAGAGAGATACTCCTTCCTCCAACATCAATTACAACTCTCATGCGATTCATCCAGTTCATACCCATGATCACATCCAAAACTAACCCTGGCATGACTATCAGATTAAGCTTATATTGCCGGTTCGATATGTTTAGGGTTACTCCCTGAACTATCTGATTAGTCAACAGATCAGCCCCAGCTGAACTAATTTTATATGCACATTCCAAGTCAACTATCTTTTGCTCATGCCTTTTAACAAATGCTTGACTTACAAAGGAATGAGACGATCCGGAATCAAACAAGACTACTGCAGGATGATTGTTGATAGAAAACATACCAGCTGTCACCGGTTCTCCTTCAGGGATATCATCCACAGTGGTGTGGTGCACACGAGCTTGATACTGCGTTTGCTGTTTCTTAGGATAGGGACAATACTTTGCAAAGTGCCCAGGTTGGTTGCAGTTGAAGCACGGTCCCTTCACTTGAGCCACGGTTCCCGATGAACTGCCTTGTCCTGTCTTTGCTTGAGGCAATGCCATCTTGAACGGCTTCTGGTTTCTCTGGGATGGCTGAGCATTCTGATTCTTCCGTTGCGGTGGCCTAAACCTTGCACCGGGGACGGGCGAGCGATAGGCCGGGCGGTTGGTTACTGGGGCCCTGGACTGAGATGAACCCGACTCAAAAGCCCTCTTACGGATCTTGGAAGCGGCATAAACATTGTTGTTCTTCTCTTGCTTCAGACAATCACTAACGAAGTCATTGAAATTAGTTCTCATGTTTGTACCCACATGCTTCATCATCTTGGGACTCAGGCCTCTCTTGAAACTAGCGATCTTCTTGGCATCAGTATTTACCATATCAGGAGCATAACGGCTCAGGTTATTGAATGCATGCAGATATTGAGTCACAGTCTTCGTGCCTTGATTTAACGCTAGAAATTCCCCAAGCTTCATCTCGGTCAGACCTGGTGGAATGTATGTTCCACGGAAGGCGTCAGTGAACTCCCTCCAAGTGATATGGGCGTGGGGAGCAAATGTGGTGCGGTGATGCTTCCACCACATTCCTGCCGGACCTTGAAGCTGATGAGCTGCGTACTCAGTCTTCAACACTTCAGTCACCCTCAGGACACGAAACTTATCTTCCATCGTATTAATCCATTCTTCTGCATCTAAAGGTTCTGCGGCTTCCTTGAAGATCGGTGGACGAGTATCCATGAAGTCCTTAAAACTGTTGTACTGGTTTGCTTCGTGGCCACCCTGGTTTATCCCCCGTCGGGTATTATCTACGATACTGCGTAGCGCAGCTTCCATATTCTGTTGCATGCTTTCCATGTTGCGTTGGCTTCCCAGGAATTGGGCGAAAAACTGTTCTGCCGTGTAGGGTGGAGGAGGCGGTGGTGGATCACGGTCATCATTAGCAGCTGCACTGCCACCAGTCTCGGCGGCACCATACACGGTACAGCGAGTGTTCGGCATCTGCATGTTTCAGCAACAGTAATTATTAGGTGATGTTGTAGAAATTGCAACCGAATGAAAAATTATGCCGAACTGAATTCACTGGAGAGAACAAATTTATACTATAAAACAGGGGCACAATAAGTCATTCCAATTAACACAACATCACTAATTATATTACTTAAAGCACACCCATCGCGTCCATTACAACCAAGTTGCCAGCATACATACACTGGACTTTTGACGTTCGGATATCGTCACAAACACATCCAAGCTTTCCAACATCACATCAAGCTCTAGCCTTCTACTCATTATTACATGCTCAAGTGCCAACAACGCAAAAGATCATGCAAGCGGAACCTAGTAGCTAGCGCAACAACTACTAGCCTACTCATCGTGGTCGCTCTCTAGGTCAGAGACGTTGGCGTTGCCGCCAACTGTAGCGTCGTCGTGCTCCTCAGCTGGCGCCACGGGCTCTGCAGGATCTTCGTCTACATCTAAATCCATCTCGGCTGCGCCAGGGAGGTCATAAGGGTTAAGCTGATTGTTCAGCCTATGGACCTCTTCATGCAAGTTATCATTGTACTCCTCTGCATCGACCAACCGCTGCTCTAGCTCAAACTGCCTAGCTCTCAACACATTCTCTGCGGACCAGGCTTCATTCCTCTGATGGAGCACATGAGCCAACATGCTCTCAGCATTCCTGTGGGCGGTGGTCAGTCGCTCAAGCTGCTCTCTCAGTGCACGTACATCTCCCTCAAAGACCACAGTCCTCTGAGTGGCCTGATCTCTCTGACGAGTCAACTGAGCCATCTCAGCAGTGAGCCTCTCAATCTCGGCGTCGTGATCTCTCTGAAGCTGACGGCGGTCATCACGAGCCTGACCAAGAGCACTAGAAACACGTCTCAGACTACCTTCCACTCCATCGAAGGCCCTCATCACTGTGAACATGGCACTCATAGCAGGGTTGTCACTGTTTCGTGCCTCTACTGCGCTAATCTCCAAAGATCTGCCCCTTGCCTGCTGCCACGAGTCAGTGGAGGGGTTGCCCCTCGGAAAGACTCCAACTATAGCTGCTGCCAACTCCTGAGGAAAGCGATCCATGATATCCCTCAGGATCCCAAAGGCTGCCCTCTCAGCGGCTTCTTCAGGGGTCCTGCCAGTTGACTCAAAACGCCAACCGGTCCACTCAGAACCATCACCTCGGGGACGTACTACCGCTTCCACAGTCACCAAAAGTCCTTCGCCCATCTGCTCATTTGACCAAAAGTAGCGGGGCTCCATACCATCAGGATAGCCTACATAACTGAGCACTCTCCACAAGAGTGTAGGCATCCCAAACTCTCCAAGAAAAGTGTGGCGCTGGCGAGTGCGCGGAGCAAGCTAATGACGGGGAGCTCTGCTGGTGGACTTGCGGGCTGTCTGCTTGGTACGTGCCATCTGTAGCAAAATTTTATTACAGGGGTGAGAACAAATTTTTAAGTTGGCAATTTTTATCGAAATGAGATAAGCAACTTATAAGGGGAGGAACAATGCCATGAATGAAATGCATAACATGATGCATGCACGTTCCGTACGTCCTCACAAACTTAGAAAATTAATTACTACTAACGGAATAAACGGTGGCATACAACGATCTCTTGTAACGTAACTAATACGTGCTACTCGAAAGCGCTGTTATGTACCTGCAAGAAAGCAGTAAAGTAAGTTACTCGCAATACACGCATCCCCAGATACGAGTATAACGGTAACCACTACCCGAATCATCGTCCTATTGACGGCATCGTCACTGCATGACGGAACTTTCCCATCAATGATACCCTCATACACACATGCGCATGGCACGTGAGTACTTCGGAATCACTTAAGCACTCCCCTAGATCGGCAGTGTATCCGACCATGCACTCACAACTCTCACTTACCAAGGCGTAGAGGTAATTGATCCATACATTACCACTCAAGTGAATGGCACTCATACAATAGCACGCCGTATGAGCGACGAAATTCAAATATGATGCAAACCCCCAAGTTAGTACTTAAATAAGCCACCTAGAGTCCTTATCAGGCATAAAGGATATGACCACTGGCACACTTTTAAGTTCAAAAGCTCATTTGAAAACACAGTTTTGTTTTTAAATACTCATGTGAACAGTAACATGCTAAACCATGCTCCGATGCCAGCTGTAACGGATCAACGTAATTATACGAGATTAAGTAAGAAAATCTCCCACCGAGGCGGTTAATTTAACAAACTTAAGCCCGTATAACTCGAGATTCCGTGAAATCACGAAGGATTTCAAACCAACCAACATACAACCAAGATCGTACTGATTTAGCAGCCACAGTTCACACGATACATAAAGTTGACCATAATGTAAGATACATCGGAGTTCAGAAATAAAAGTTATTACAACATAGTTCAACATAAAGTAGCGGAAGCAAATAGTTTTACGCACACGCACACTTAGTTTAGTTACAGTGCCAGTAGATAGTCATGGTCCACAAAAGCAGTAGATAGGATAAGCAGAACGACCTTTGCCCAAGGTCCTAGTTGTCACCCATCGCCGGATACAGACAGTTGGAGCAGTACCCGTAGTACATCTGACCATCTGCAACAACAATGGGAACAACGCCCTGAGTACGAGAATGTACTCAGCTAGACTTACCCGTCATAAATCAGAAATAACATGACACCAAGGAGCATGCAAGGCTTTATATAGTGTACTGGCTTGACTCATTTGCGAAAGGCATAAGTTATTTAGGAATAACTAAAAATAAGTATTTTTAGCATCATTTTATGATGACCTATTCATACTAGGTAAGCACCTATTACTAAAACAATCACTTGATTACCCATTAGCATCAAAGGTTACCATCTCAGGTTTAGCATTTCCAACATTAACCACATAACCATCCGTGTTCCATCATTAACACTACGATGCCGTAGCTCGAGTCAAGTGCTCACTAACCGGGAGCGACGGCGATTCGAATCGAATTCCTATCCAGCTGGAGATTTATTCCTCACACAAACCATGCTTCCCCCGTCAGGGTCGCGTAGATCACCAATGACACTTTCCAAGAAGCCGCGGGATAACAATCATGGATCGCACTACCCAGGGACCGCCCGACTGCCAGGACGCACCTTGGGCTTACTCTTCGCGTCCCCGTACACCCCCTTCAACACCAGTCTGCCAACCCGAGTTTATCCCGGCTCGAAAAGTGTCGCTAGCTTCGCGGTCGAAAGGTACTTTATTCGGCCAGCTAAATGTGAGGCATGCGTTCAACATGACAAGAGGGACGAACAACGATCGGTCCTTAATCGACACAGACGAAATCATTATAGTCCAAAACCCCATAAGACTCCGCCCGGTCTCCATTTATACCTCAACACTTGGTTATTTTTCAAGATTCACAACTACTGCTAACCATAGCCAGATATTCGCCTATAACTCGCAGGTGACAGGAAATCACCCGACTTCTACCGATCTAAGCATGGCTAAGCAAATTACTCGATCCTGACCTAATAAGGTAACAGTAATTCTGGTGGACAAGGATAGTAATGCAACAACGGTTTCACTCAACTCCTATAACTTAATGCAACAATATATAATTATAATTCAGGTAAGTAAGAATAGCTTTTTATAAAATAGGAGACTTATAATGCTCCGGGGCTTACCTCTTTCGAACGAGCTAGGATGGCGGTCGACGCACTCTGGCAGTTCCTCGCTTGGCTCTTCCTCCTCGGGCACCTCCTGTGCCTGGGGCTCCTGCTGGTCCGTCCAAGCCTGCTCCTCCGGTACTGCTGCCTGCGACTCCTCCTGCGATCCTGTATGATGCAAGTGCATAAGTGCATGCGAATGATGCATCGGAATATGATGAAATGATGAAGTGACATGAGATGCAGACGAGCACATGGAATGAGCAGTTAGTGCAAAACTTCATCTTCTACAAGGTAGTCCACGTCATCCAAGAACATGTACCCTAAGGTTTACCCAAAATGATTACATTAACTATCATACACCTGACACAAGCACGTGACCCTAAATAACCAAAACCTTACCACCCCAACTCAATTCACAACATCAGCAAGGCCTAGTAATGCTTCAAAGATACACCAAACATATTTTATTCTTCTTAAATTCTCATAAAGAATAATCATTTATTCCTTATTTAGCTAGGGTTGTACTGCAACACCTATCTCTGGTCTAGATAAAAATCTACAAAAATTACAGTAGAGTATTCTTACCCTAACTAAGCTACCACTAAATTTTCATGGTAAATGGAACTGTAAAACTACTTGTACAAAATAAACAAGTTATGGCTTAAATGTGAGCATGAAATTGTTTTATACTAGGAAAAGTATCAAACAACAGATTTCACATTTTTCCTAGGTTACCAACAATAAACTAACATACTACAAAAATTATCATCAGTATGTTATATACAAATATTGATTTCTACTAAAAATAACAAATATTAACCAATAAAGGCATTTGAACTACACTTCAAAAATTTCCCACAGAACATGCTTCACTAGTATTTTTCCTAGAAAGTATATCACTAAAGAAGATTAATGCAACAAGAATCACATTTTCCCTTTATTAGTTTATTTACTACAATTTTTCTAAGATAACAGCATATCTAATAATTAAATAAAAATGTACAGTAAAGTATCACAAAAATAACATGGGATATTTTTAAACTGTAGATCTATTCACAAGGAACATTTCAAAATTTGTTTCATGATTTTTGGAGCTATAAATATTGAGATAGAATTTTTGGAAGCTTCCTCAGATTTTCTGGAAATCCATTTCTTTAAAACCGAAATTCAAAACCGGACTTAAATGCTACGCGCACCCCGCTGTGACACCCGAGACCGAAACACTGAGGCAGACAGGCGGGTCCCACGGGTCAGCTGACCCCACCGGTCAGCCGGAGCCGGGTCGGGAAGGCGCTGACCGGGGATAACTCGCCGTCGGCGAGGTCGCCGGCGACGAGGTCGGCACCGGTGGACTCCCCGCAAGCGTGCGAACCCAGCGAGGTGGTTAGCGGGGCGAGAGGAAGGGCGGAGCATGGACCGCGGCGGCAATGGCGGAGGCGGTGGCGCGGCTAGCCGGCGTTAGGCCGGAGCAGGCCATGGCGGCGGTCATGGACGGGCGCATGAGCTCCAGCGAGCGGAGGCGGTCATGGTGCGCACGGGGAGGAGGGAAATGGGATGGCGGAAGGTCGAGGTCGACGGAAGCCGCGGCGGCGGCTCACCGGCGGGGGAGAAGATGGTCAAATTCGGCCGATTACCTTGCCGACGTGCGCTTCCCGTGACTCGTCGAGGTCGGTTAGGGAAAGGGGAACACCAGGGCGGGCGGAATTTGGCGGTGGAGTCGCGGTGGCGAGGTGAGGCACGGCAATGGCGCGGCGGCGGTGGCTCGGCGCGCTGCGGCGTTGGCGAGGCGCGCGAGCAAGTGAAGGCGAAATGAGGTGAGGGAGCGGGAGCAGGCGAGTCCGGGCGGTGTAAGCGCGGGCTGTGGGGGCCACAGGGCGCGTGTCGCGCGGTGCCGCCGGCGTACGGCCACGCGGCGGCCGAGCTCTGCCGCGACGCCACGGCGTCGCGCGCGGGCGCTCGCGCGCGCGGGCGGGAGGGGACGACGCGGGCGCGGGCTGGGCCGGCTTCGGCCGTGGGCCGAGAAGTGAAGCCGGAGCCCAGTAACGAAATTTTGATTTTTCTTTTTTCCAAATATTTTCCAGATTTTAATTTTCTGTTTGAAATTCAAATTTGGGGATGAAAACGAGGTTTTCAGAAATTTGTCCCAAAACAAAAGTTGTTCAGAATTTTTATTCTCTACAACTTTCATATAGAACATTTTTCCAAATTCCCAATAGATTTTAAATTTGAGATTTAAAGCTAATTTAAAAATCAAAACTCATTTATTTAGAAAAATTTTTAAAACAGAATTTGAGGAGGATTTGAATCCAAATTTTTGCTCCAATAATCAAGTTGGTTTATTCTAAATTATTTAAAATTGCTACTTCTAAAAAGTACACTAACTTTTTAATATTTATTTTAAACTTAGGGTTTCCATTTTATTTGCTTTTCAGGTTATATTTGAAAAGGGCTACAATTCAAACAATGTTAGACATGCAATGCTGTTGAATGCTTATGCTTTGAAATGATAATGCATGCTTAACACCCAGGGGTGTTACACGTATGATGTCCTTTATCAGCGGCTAGGCACGAAGGAAGGGGAGAAGGACATTTATAGGATGGCTAGAATCCGCAAGAGGAAGATAAGGGACATCAACCAAATAAAATGCATCAAGGATGGGACAGATCGACTTCTGGTGAAGGATGAGGAGATCCAGGACAGATGGAGAGAGTACTTCGACAAGCTGTTTAATGGGGAGAATGAGGGTCCTACCCTTGAGTTGGACGACTCATTTGACGATACTAACAGACGCTTTGTGAGGAGAATTCAGGAGGCAGAGATCAGAGAGGCTTTGAAGATGATGAAGGGAGGTAAAGCGATGGGCCCTGATGGTATCCCCATTGAGGTGTGGAGATACCTAGGCACCAGAGCGATAGTATGGTTAACTAAGCTTTTTAACCTTATTTTTTGATCTAACAAGATGCTTGAAGAATGGAGAAGTATATTAGTACCTATCTTCAAGAACAAGGGAGATGTTCAAAGTTATACTAACTACCGTGAGATTAAGTTGATGAGCCATACGATCAAGCTCTGGGAGAGGGTTATCGAGCATCGCCTAAGGAGAGTGACACATGTGACCCAAAATCAGTTTGGGTTCATGCCTGGTATGTCGACCATGGAGGCAATTTTCTTATTACGACAATTGATGGAGAGATATAGGGAGCAGAAGAAGGACTTGCACATGGTCTTTATTGACCTCGAGAAGGCATATGACAAAGTACCGAGAAATGTCATGTGGTGGGCCTTGGAAAAGCACAAAGTTCCAACTAAGTACGTTACCCTCATCAAGGATATGTACAGGGATGTGGTGACGTTTTTCCGAACATGTGATGGCGACACCAGTGACTTTTCAATTAAAATAGGACTACATCAGGGGTCAGCTTTGAGCCCTTATTTATTTGCTTATTGCTTTGGTGATGGATGAGGTCACAAGGGACATACAAGGTGATATCCCTTGGTGTATGCTCTTTCCTAATGATGTGGTGCTAGTTGACGACAGTAGGGCAGGGGTTAATAGGAAGTTAGAACTATGGAGACACACATTAGAGTCGAAAGGGTTCAGACTTAGTAGAACTAAGACCGAGTACATTAGGTGCGATTTCAACACGACTAGGCATGAGGAGGGAGACGTTAGCCTCGATGGGCAAGTGGTGGCCAAGAAGGATACTTTTCGGTATTTAGGGTCGATGCTACAAAAGGATGGAGACATTAATGAAGATGTTAGGCATAGAATTTCAGCCGGCTGGTTGAAATGGCGTCAAGCTTCTGGCGTCCTCTGTGACAAAAGGGTGTCTCAGAAGCTGAAAGGTAAGTTCTATAGGATGACGATTCGTCCGGCGATGTTATACGGTGCTGAGTGTTGGCCTACAAAAAGGTAACATGTCCAATAATTGAGTGTAGCAGAGATGCGTATGTTGCATTGGTGTTGTGGGTACACAAGGATAGAGTTTGGAACGACGATATGTGGGATAGGGTTGGGGTGGCACCAATTGAGGAGAAATTGATTCAACATCGGTTGAGATGGTTTGGACATGTCCAACGGAGGCCTCCTGAGGTGCCGGTGTGTAGTGGAGTTCTAAAGCGGGCCGATAATGTAAAGTGCGGTAGAGGTCGACCTAAACTAACTTGGGACGAGTCCGTTAAGAGAGATCTTAAGGAGTGGAATATCTCCAAGGATTTAGCTATGGACAGGAGCGCTTGGAGATTGGCAATCAACGTGCCTGAACCGTGACCTCTTTTTGTCTTGTGCCCTTTATGTCCCTTTATGTGTCTCCCTGTTTCTCGTCTCTTTTGGGTTTCATCTCTAGCCTACCCCAACTTGCTTGGGACAAAAGACTATGTTGTTATATTGTTCATCTTCATATCAGGATCACTTTTTGGTGGCAGGTCAAGATTACTTGTGCTTCCTTCTAGCATCTCGACGACTTTAGTCATTGTTGGACGATCAGTTGGTATAACTTGTATACACCACAAATCTACTACAATCATTTTTCTCACGAGCTCTGTGGTCTCACCATTAATCTCAAAAGCACTGATACAGTAGTCATCCAAATGTTCATAAATCCACTGAGGGAAATATTGGTTGCTAGATTCACTGTCTGCAATAATATTTTTGTCCCTTGCCTCAACCATCTCAAGGACCATCATTCTATAAATAACTATAGACATCAGACTTGCTACTAACGGTTCCAAATTGCTTGGAGAAGACCTCTGGTGCAATGTACCCTATACAATGAAAGTGACACATTCCCAAATGATATATGCCCATTCATACAATGAAGAGTAAATTCACCTTACATCAGCATTAGTCTAGTCCCAATGCGGATTTCATTTTTTGCAAAATAAGGAGAGAGAAGGGGGAGGAGTGGGACGAGTTTCATGCGGGGTGAAACTGTGCGGGCATTATTTCCTACGTCATGGAAACCATTCGACACTATTGTGGAGGCATTTTATTCACACATGGTGAAGGGAATCTGGTGCACCTCGCCTTATGTCCTCCTATTTGCCCCCACCCCTGCATTCCATTCGCGCTTTTCCCTTTGTGCACTACCTTTCGCGCCTTAGATGGCAGTCGAGGAGACTCAGGAACAACGGCTCTAGCGTTGGAGAACTGTTAAGAGACATCTGCATCGACGAGGAGCAGATCGACAACACAACTACCATGTACCGAGGATGAAGTGAAGTTTGAGAGATTCCTATGGCGAAGTGAATTACATGATGATATGAGCTATTATACCAAGGTAAGGTTCATACATATATGTATCTTGAGGTTATATCATTAACCAACCAATAAAAAGAGACATACCACGCAGATCGCTCGTGATGGAATAACTACTTATGATGACAAGTTGACAACAAATACTAACAAAGCCACAGACATTAGAGTAGAACATATGAGTAAAAACAGAGAAGAGTTCACTGTAAGTCATATAAAAATCAAAGGATATACTAGCCACACATTTTGTGAGTGACCTCGAATTTATATTATATTGTCCATATTTGGATGGATATACAACCTCGAAGTTTATAGCACACAAGCAATATCAAATTTGAGTGCACTCTGCTCAAGATTACAAAGAAAGGGTAAGAGGCTTGGACGGCAACTGAAGATCTTTTAGGTCACTCTCCAACATCTCAACTACCCGACTCATTGAAGGCCTGTCGATGGGCATCACTTGTACACACCACAACCCAACAACAATCATCTTCCTTACAACCTCACCATCACTCATAGACATCTCAGAAGCATCAAGGCAGTACCGATCCAAATTCTCATATATCCACAGAGGAAAATAGAGCTCATCGTTGCTCTCACAGTTAGTATTATTATTTGTGGTTCTTGTACATCCAACCATCTGAAGAATCATCATCCCATAGCTATAGACATCAGATTTGCTACTAACAACTCCAAATTGTCGAGAGAAAACCTCCGGCGCAATGTACCCAACTGTGCCCCTTGCTACACCAATGGAGATCGTGCTCTCCTTTTGTACACTTAATTTCGCCAATCCAAAGTCGGATATCTTCGGACAAAAGTTCTCATCAAGCAAGATGTTGTGGGGCTTGATGTCAAAATGCACAATTCTAGTCTTGCATCCTCTATGTAGATATTCTAGTCCTCTTGCAATGCCAACCGCAATCTCAAATAGTTTGCCCCAACTAAGAGAATTATTGTCCTCTAAGTGTTTGCTGAAGATAAATCTCTCAAGTGAACCATTTGTCATGTAGTCGTACACGAGAGCTCTCTTGGAACCTTGTACGCAAAACCCTAGCAGAGTCACGATGTTGACATGAGACGTGGTGCTAATGCTTGCTACCTCGTTCATGAATTGCTCATCATCCCCTTTCAACTCCTTGAGCATTTTCACAGCAACCAAGCGGCCGTTAGGGAGACTGCCCTTGTAGACAACACCACATCCGCCTTGCCCTAGCTGATGCTCAAATGATTTAGTCATCCGTTTCACTTCCATATAGGAGTAAACCTTTGGGTGGAGAGAACCATATCTTTGCAGGAAGGCTTCAACTCTTGGCGAAATGTATGACCGTTTTCTCCAGAAGACAAATGAGCCATAGGTTCTCTTGTGATGCATGAGATATGCCAGAAACAATAGGAGCACAAAAGCCATACTCATTGTTGACGCTATTACATCTATAGACAATGAGAACAATTAATAAGATTCAACATTTTGCAATATTAGGGCTTGTGCACTGTGCAGAGTGAGTACATATATATACACAACATACGTGAAATTTGCAAACTATGTTGTATACGTAATGAATGTATATATATATATATATGAGTGTGTTTTTCTTACATGTTCAGATTTTCCTCCTTGTGATACCATGCCCTGCAGTGGAAAGTAGATGGAGATTGTTTCATAAACACATGAATTTTAGAAATCTTTTGTATATAGTTGTTTGAGTTTCTTGTTTCCATGCTTGTCAACTTTCATAGACACAGACACCAAAAAAAACTCGACCCGTGGGGGGTAAGATAGTCTTCGAGCATTGTGCTTAAGAAGAAGACCTTCTCACGTAGGCGGTCGAGAAAACCCCCAAACCTCTGCCCCACCTATACACGGCAGCACCACAGCTCCGGTGAGACTGAGCTGGCCTTAGACCCAAACGATTAATTGTTTTGAAAGTGTCTAGGAAACATCAGCAATGTTACTGTAATATGGTAATATATCATTGAAGCTATTCCTAATTTCCTACATCTGTTTAATGCCCTTATAGTCACATGTAATCACCACGATAGCAAACCACCGGCCCATCGGGAGTAGCCAAACGAGGCTAACTATTTAAATTTTATAAAACATCGAACAACTTAATTACAAATACTAACTAGTCTTAAAAGCTTTATTAAATTAAAAATGTTAGGAGTAATATACAACCGCATGCTTAGTGAGCTGATTGTGTCTACTATGTGCATGCATCTACTGTATTTTGGAAAGAATACTTCAAAAATATCTATTTTTTAACCGAAAAAGAAGGAAATTTTACTTTTCGAGAGTGGACTGCCTTTTTTTGTTTCAGCATATTTATTTTTGAGCTAAGATAGAAAAAGTCTTGCTGGGTGATGCATTGATGTTAGATTGAGTCCTTTTTTTGTTTCAGCACATTTATTTTTGAGCTAAGATAGAAAAAGTCTTGCTGGGTGATGCATTGATGTTAGATTGAATCCTCTTTTTTTTGTTTCAGCACATTTATTTTTTAGCTAAGATAGAAAAAGTCTTGCTGGGTGATGCGTTGATATTAGATTGAAAAATAGCTGCCAATTTTTGTTTCCACCTAGGTTTAAGATAATGCCTCTCTATGGCTTCACCCACCCTCTACTCTCAGTGTCAAGTAGGCTCAACACATGTGGCATATAGCATCTAAATTTTGCTTATGGCCCACTGTACCAATGGGATCGCACAAGCATCTCTTCTGGACTCGTGACTTCGTATAAAAGGACTAATTTAGAGATGTTATAGATTTAATTTGTAGTGTAAAAAACCGTAAGTATACAATTTTCAAGATGTGATATAGTAGTGATCGCACAACCACACATATCATCCGGGCCAACAACACTATTATGAGGGTGTAATAGCCTACTAATACGCTAGGAATCGTGTTACAGATTCGACGGTTAGTTCGAACTGCTACAATAGAGAAGAAAAGTGGCGTGCGTGAGGCTAGAACGCTAGGGTGAAAAGAGCAGCATATATGTGAGAGTAGGCCGCTAGGGTGAAAAATTAGAGTTGGCTCAGATTTGTTGGAGTGGAATCTGAGGAGAGGTGGAGAAAAAGAGATGAACATCGAAAGAGAGGCGGGACAAGTGCAGTCTCAATGGTGTATTGATGGTGGTCTCTGTCTCTGTTAATTACCTCGTCAATTAAGCAAATTGCTCATTGTATGTATTGGACTTTGGTGGGATATAAACGTGCATATAAGCTGCTACCTAACATACCGCAGTCACTTGGTGTCGACCGTCCGTCGGGGCAGATGCAACTGAACGCCAACGGGCCGCCGCCGCCGCCAGAAGCCGTGCTCGTCCGGTTGTAGCTGCACCACCCGCCGGAGCTTTCGCACGGGTCACACTGCTCGTCGAAGCTCCTGTCCCAGCTCAACTCGAACCCGTTCTTGAGCACCCTGGCGTAGCTGGTGGACAAATTGGACAAGCTCGGCACGTCGAACAGCGCCGCGTACACCGGTACGGTCACCATGCCACGGCAGGACCTGGCGCACTCGCTTCCTCCCGGCAGCGCGGCAGCAGCGGTGGCGCTGGCTCCGCGGAAGACGTACGATCTCTCCCCGTCCCCGGCCACGCCGCTGAGGCCGCAGCCTATCGGTGCGGAGCCGTCGAGGCACGCCGAGGGCGGCGGGGCACCGTCGCTGCCGCCGCCCGCGCAGCCGACGAGGAAGGTGAGGCTGGCGTCCGACGTGGTGAACTGCACCCCGGACCCCGGCGCGACCGTCACGTTGTGCGCGACGCTCGGGCAGTCGTACCCCGCGCGGGCGATGCCGGAGTCGACCACTAACATGGTGCGCGCGGGGTAGTTGATGGTGAGCACGGTGTTGTTGTTGGTGCTCAGACGGAGCACCGTCGTGTTGCCGTCCATGCAGTCGAGGCCCAGCCCGGGGTAGCCACAGAAGGCGGCGGACGCGCCGCCGTTGGAGAGGAGATGGAACGGATAGGTGATGTTGACCTTGCCGCACGTGACGGCAGCCGAGCACGAGGTGGCGGTTGGCGCAGCAGAGCACCCGCGCGGCGTGCCCAAGCCATGGATCAGGAAGGCTACAGCTACAAGAAAGAACAAGCGACGACGCGTCATCATCAAGGAGCAGAGTAGTATAGCACACAGCTGAAAATGCGCGCGAGCTTATACAAATACAACCACTTCCTGTATATTCCCAGCCCGTCGTCACGTACTCACGTCGTGTGGACACGAGAGATCCGGCTAGGCGGCTAGCAGATTCAGCGACCAGCAGCTGTGTCAAATGGAGGAACGAAGGTTGACTTATGGACGGTGTCAAATGCCAAAGCCGTGCTTGCAGCAGTCTTTGTATGTACTCGTGTAATCGTGTTGAAATACCTTGAGAATTGACGAGATTCCGATCAAATGTTTTGACCAATATGTTTGTGATGGCTTTGTGATATGATCAGCACAGGAGAGAGTATACTACTGGGAGAAATATGATAATTGTCGCTGCATTTTAGTGTTATTATTTGTTATTTACTCATTTCTAAATTATAAGTCGCTTTGACTTTTTATTTGACTCATAATTTATTATGTTACATTATATCTAGATGCTTGGTAAAATGGACATACCTAAAAAATCAAAGTGACTTTAATTTAGAACGGAGGGAAAGTACCACCATTATTCACCTTAACAGTCGTGTAACCGAAAACACTGTATAAAGGTAGTACATCATTTTTGTTTAAACAGCTATTTATCATGTTTAATAGGTCGTGTAGCTCGAATAATGACTGAACCTTAATAGTTGAACCTAAATGATAGCTGACCGTTTAGGGTTTAGGAAAATATTGTTAACAACTGACATATACATTTTTTTTTTCTAGAACATGACTTCACGTGTATTTCATTGAAAAGACACATGCATTTGGATAAGGATTAAGTCTATTTATGGCCTCTCAACTCTTGCCTCTGTCTAACTTTAATCCCCAACTACAAAATTATCTAATTTTGACACCTCAACTATTAAAACCGCTTAATTTTTGACTTAGAACCATGTGAAAACCACTCAAAACCTTGAGGTCAAAATTGTATAATTTTGATAGCTAAGGTGCCAAAGTTAGACAAAAGCAAGAGTTAAGGCCTTAAGGGACCAGAATGGACTTAATCAAGTACTTTAGTTTTTTTAGATATTTATGAAATTTTTATATATTGATTTACTTATCGATAAATATTTATATGTATTAAAATATTTATCTACACATTATTGGATTTTTATATAAATGTTTATCAATGAGTAAATCTAAATATATAAAAAAATTTAAATATCTAAAAAAATGTAGTACCTGATTGAGTCCATTTTTGGCCTTAATTCTTGCATTTTTCTAATTTTAGCACCGTAACAATCGAAAACCGTTCACTCATAAGATAGTTTTGATTGGTTTTCAGATGGCTCTATAGTCAAAATTATATTAGACGATTTTAATAGTTGAGGTGCCAAGGTTAGACGGTTTCATAGTTGGGAGTTAAATTTAGAAAAATAGAAGAGTTGAGGACAAAAAAAGGACTTAATCCTTTGTTAAAGAGCCAATTAATGTCAATGCATACGACTAGTAGTTACTAATACGTACTTGCGTATGGAGCAAAATTTATCGCCGGTATTAAAAGTTACCTATAGTATTAGAAGTTTTCTCTATTAAAAGTTACATATAATTTTAGTATTATTTTAAAAGTTTTAATAGTAGTATTATAGAAGTAACTTTTCTCTGTTATTAATACTATAACATTATTATTAAAAACTTTTAATATTATAATATTATTATTTAAAGTTCTAATACTATAATACTTTTATTAAAAGTAATAGTATTATAGTATTAATAATAGAGAAAAGTTACTTCTATAATAGTACTATTAAAACTGTTAAAATAATACTATAGGAATTTTAATATTATTTTAATACTATTAATGATACATAAATACTAAATTAATTTAAGTATTTTTATATTTTAGTTTAAACCTAATATATTTGTTGTTGTAATTATTTTAATACTTTAATTTATTTTTTGCTGATGTAAATTATTTTATTTTATATAATTTATATTTTCATGATAAATATTATATAACTAATAATTGATTAATTGACATATGTTGGATCCATGTCTAACGTACGGTCAGCGTACCACGCCAGCTTATACAGTAGGTTAGACAACATTTTGATAAGGATGATATCATTTGCCAAGTTTAAGGACCTGCGGTGATCACCTTGAAAGTTCAGTGACTGAGATGACACCGCCAGCCTAGTTTAGGGATCTGCGATGATCATCTTAAAAGTTTAGATCCCTGGATAACACCGTCTGCCAAATTCAGGGACCCACAGATATTACTTTAGAAATTTAGGGACCTGTATGACACCATCGATCAAATTCAGAGACGGATGGTGAATTTTCCTCTTGCGCATGCTTTCTTCTCCTCTGGGTCTGTCAGCCATTGTCCATTAGTATGGTGCGTACTCGTGTTCATGTATATGGTCAAATATGTGTTCGCTTGAGCTACTTCTTTAAGCCATGAAATAGTATTTTTCTCTCACAACATTTCAGCATAAACATCAACATAAATCAAAATTCAGCATAAGCGAACATGGTGATGGATGTGGAGCTGCTGACGCAACAGTGATGCTACACGGCGGTAGAGTAATAGATGCTGCCAATATCGTAACGAAAAGATCTAGGTTTTTTTATTCAGACCATTACAATTTTCCGAGTTTTAAGAAACGTCAATACAATTCACCTATTCGGAGATCTGCCATTATAATTTCACATCTCTCTCGTCCATGCCATTTTCTACGGCTGCCGCATATAAGGGCCCCTGTCATGCACGTATGTGTACAGGAAGGGATATGGACGTCAAGTCCCTGGCTCCTCCGTCAGATTGAATCCGTTGACGCTCGCACGGCCACCGCGGGAGCGGCGTTGCTTCGCCTCCGGCCCCCACGGGTAGCCTCCAGCATGGGAGAGGTGTGCGGCCGACGGGCTCCTGGCCAGCGTCACATTGGTGCGCCTAGAGGCCACGCTGCAGCGGCGAGCCGGCAGCCCCACGTCGCGGCTCGCGGACTTCTTCGACGCGGTGGAGATGGAGAGGTCGCTCGAAGTCGCGCAGCCAGGCGTAGAAGCGCGGGAAGGCATTGGCGTCCATGAGCCGCACCCCGGTGACGTCCTCGAACACGACTAGCCAGTAGGAGCCGCAACCTAGGACAACGTCCAGGAGGCCCACCTAGTTGCCGCCGAAGAAGCGGCGGCCCTTGAACGTGTCGTCGCGGAGCTAGGCCTCGATCAGGGCTAGGTTCTCGTGCACCTGGCGCACCGCCACGTCCTGGTCCTCCCCTGTTGAGGTACTGGAGGACAATAATGGACTCTAGGAGTGCGCGGCCACCGTGGACGAGCACGGGCACCTTCTTGTGCACGGGGTTGTGGCACAGCAGCTCATCGCTCTTGTTCCCTAGGTCCTCCTCCACTTAGTCGAACTATAGGCCCTTGAGCCGCAGCGCCAGCTGCACGCATGCGTGTACGAGCTCTGTCAACACGGTTGTCCCTGAACCTGCTACTGATGGCAGGAACCTGAAGACAAGCAATGAAGAAGATGTTGCGGTGCTATGGAGCCGAATTTCAAGCTTCTCCTTGACGAGATGACGAGCCTCAATCGTCGTTTCGACGAGCAGGGCGATCGATGGGGTTGTCGCTTCTCCGACCTGCAGCGCGGCCTCACCGACCTGGAGCGTGGCCTCACTGACCACTCCACCACCATCAACTCCCGTCTCGATGCTCTTGAGGCTTCGCAGTCCGCCAGTCGCCGTGCTAGAGTCAGCTTCCGCGGGTTCCACCAACACCGCCATGGCGAGCCGCCTCGCGACCCTCGAAGCCAATTACGCTGATCGCGACGCCGAGTTCACCAACCGCATCTCCGAGTTAGAAGCCCTCTACGTCGCCCCCACTAAGGACAACCACGACCGGGTCGCCACCATCGAAGCTGCGACGGCTGATCTCATTTCATGGTGCCCCGGCATGGACGGCATGCTTGACGATGTCCGCATTGCTATCCAGAAGTTGGAGAAGTCCCGTGAGCGCGAGCTGTTCGACGAAATGTCCCACGGCCCCAGGCTTCTTCCTACTCCGACTAAGGCGACAACACACTTCTCTGCCGGGTTTCCCACCGAACCGCCCGTGATGGGGTACCGCATCGATTCGACTACATGGGATTCAGGATCCGGGGTCGTCACGACCTGGATCCCCGTCCTAGCCAATGGTATGATACCGACCCCAAATCCCCTATTGTTCGTTTATCCGTTTTAGGCCCCTGTCCTCCACCAGTTCCGCCTCGTCCTACTTTTCATCCAACCTCAATTGCACACCCTCCACCGCGTCCTCCACCTCCTGATCCACCTCACCATGCCAATTTTGACCCACATCACCATGGCCATCCTACTGGTCGTTTACCTAAGGTTCCGTTTCCTCGATTCGATGGCGACAATCCTTGACATTGGCGCATGCGTGCTAAGAAATATTTTGGCATGTATAACACCGAGGAATTCCTGTGGATTAGCATTTCTGAGATGCACTTTGATGGTGCCGCGTCTCTATGGTACCAGTCCATTGAGTCCTAGGTCCCAGATCTTTCCTAGTCCGATTTTTGTAAGCTGATGATGGACCGCTTTGATCGGGATCGGCATGAGTCTTTGATTCACCAGCTTTTCCATGTCAAACAATGTTCCACATTTAAAGATTACCTAGCTTACTTCACTTCCCTAGTGGACCAACTCAAAGCCTATTCCCCAAAACATGATCAACTCTATTTCACCATGCGTTTCATAGATGGTTTAGGCCTGATGTCAAGTCTGTAATACTTCTTCAGAAGCCCAAGGATTTGGATACTGCTGCTATTTTGGCTCTATTGCAGGAGGAGGTCTCTCCGGCGCCATTGTCGCGTCCTTCTCATATTGGTGATTAGTCTTCGTCCACTCGGCCTACAACGGCACCTCGCCTTCCTCTACCATTGCCGCCTCTGCCTCAGGCTGACAAGCTGGGGCTCCTATTTAGCCGGGTGCTAAGTCTTCTCCTGCAACACCGTATGTCAATTCCAAGCTCGTGGCTATCAAATCATATCGTCGTGCGATGGGTCTGTGCTACAAATGCGGCTCCAAGTGGTCCAAGGATCACAAGTGCAGTCCTGAGGTGCTCTTGGTAGTTGAAGTGGTATGGGATTCTGTGGATGCATTGTTGGATGCTAATTCCTCTTCAGAGCTGACTTCAGAACCAGCCTCAGACCCTACACAATTGTTCTTGGCCATCAGTAAGTATGTAGTGGGTGATTCTTCCACTGGCCGTGTTATTCATCTTAGTGGTTTGGTGCAGGGTAATTCAGTGATGATCCTTGTGGATTCTGTAAGTTCAGCGTCTTTTGTCAGCACAGATTTGGCTGCTTGTCTCATTGACGTGACTTCCAAGCCTATCTCGACTCAAGTTCGTGTGGCTAGTGGCAGTTTATTGAGTAGTTCTCAACTTATTCAGCAGTTGCAATGGTCTGTTGATTCATGTTCTTTTGTGTCGGGTTTCCGTGTGCTAACTCTTAGATCCTACGATATGATTGTGGTCATGGATTGGCTTTCCTCATTCAGCCCAATGCAGATACATTGGCAGCAGCAGTGGTTGGTTATTCCCTATCAAGGGCAGTGGGTGATGCTTTAGGGTCAAGAGTCCGAGTCACCTGACAAAATGATGCCGCAAGTCTGTCTGCTATCTGAAGATTCTACTTCTCCAGTCAGTGTTACCCCTCTGCATCCAGCTATCCAAGCTATTCTGGATCGTTACCCTATGGTGCTAGATCCTCCCACTAAGTTGCCACCATCTAGACCTTGCAACCATACTATTCCGCTCATTCTTGGTGCACAACCGGTGTTTGTGAGCCCATATCGCTGACAAAATAGAGCGATAGGTTGCTAAGATGTTGTCCCAAGGTCGTATTCACCCAAGTTCCAGCCCATTCTCTTCTCCGGTGTTATTGGTCAAGAAGAAGGACGACACTTATCGATTTTGTGTGGATTTCTGGGTTTCACCAGATTTTGCTGCTGCCCGGAGAGGAACCAAAGTTAGCATTTTAGACTCACTGTGGGTAGTATGCATTCAATGTTATGGCATTTGTCCTGACTGGCACGCCGGGAACGTTTTAGGGAGCTATGAATTCTACCCTTGCGCCTGGTCTTCGCAAATTTGTGCTAGTTTTCTTCGATGATATCCTTGTTTACAGTTCCTCCTTTGAAGAACATGTCAAGCATTTGGAACTGTTTTTTCAGTGGCTTGCAGCGGACAATTAGCATATCAAAATGTCCAAGTGTCGATTTGCTCAGAGGGAAATTGCTTATCTCGGCCATGTCATCAGTGGGCAAGGCTTGGCCACAGACCCGACAAAGATTCATGTTATTTCTAGTTGGCCAACCCCTGCTGATGTTCAAGCTTTGTGTGGATTTTTGGGGCTCTTCGGTTACTATCGAAAGTTTATCTGGCACTTTGGATTGATTGCCAAGCCGTTGACGGATCTTCTTCACAAGGATACGTTGTTTATCTGGACATCGATTCATGAGTCTGCATTTTCAGCACTTAAGGCTGCTCTGTGCTCGGCACCAGTTTTGGGCATTTTGGATTTCAGTCAACCGTTTCACATTGAAATGGATGCCTCAAGTTATGGTGTAGGTGCAGTCTTGTTACAAAATAACCATCCGTTGGCATTCATCAGTAAGCCCCTTGCTCCTAGGCACCAAGGCTTGTCAGCTTATGAAAAGGAGTATCTGGCCATTCTCATGGCAATGGACCAATGGCAACATTACTTGCTGCACGTTGAGTTCATAATCCACACTGACCACAGACGCTTGATCTGTAACAGAACCGACCAATTATACGAAATTAAGTAAGAAAATCACCTGCCAAAGCAGATAATTTAGCTAACTTAAGCCCGTATAACCCGGTAGTCTGTGAAACCACGAAGGATTTCAAACCAACCAACATACAAACCAAGATCGTACAAGTTTAGCAGCCACAGTCACATATTACATAAAGTTAACAACGACAATTGAATACATCGGAGTTTAGAACATAAAGTTATTACAAACCAAGTTCAACATAAAGTAGCGGAAGCAAAAGATTTCATAAACCACACACCCACACTTAGTTCAAATACAGTGCCAGGAGATAGTCACTTTCCATAAAAGCATTAGGTAAGACATACGGAGTGACCATTGCCCTTGGTCTTAGTTGTCACCCATCGCCGGATACAGGCAGCTGATGCAATAGCCATAGTATATCTGACCATCTGCAACAACAATGGGAACAATGCCCTGAGTACGAGAAAGTACTCAGCTAAACTTACCCATCTTAAACTAAAATAAAGTGACACCAAGGAGTATGCAAGGCTTTCTTTTAGTAGACTAGCTGACTCATTTGCAAAAAACATGAGATATCATGAATAAACCATTTTAAATACTTTGCATCATCTTTATTATATCCTATCCAGCTAAGTAAGCACCTATGCTATAGCAATCACTTGAATAACCAATAACATCCAATTACCATTTCAGGTTTAGCCATTATCACATTATCCTCATAACCATCTGTGTTCCATCATCATTACTACGATGTCGTAACTCAAGTCAAGTGCTTATCATTCAGGAGCGATGGCGATTCGAATCGATTTCTAACCAACTGGTGATTTATTCCTTATACAAACCACACCCAGCTGCTAAAGTGAGCTACAGATCACCAATGATACTATCTAGATAAACGTCGCAGGATAAACTAGAGCCGCAGTACTCAGGGACCGCCCGACAGCCAGGACGCACCTTGGGCTTACTTTTCGTGTCCCCGTCATACCCCCTGCAGCACAAATACGCGCACCCATGTAGATCCTGGCCTGAATAATGCCACTAGCTTCGCGGTCGAAAGGTACTTTATTCGGCTAGCTAAATGTGAGGCATGCGTTCAACATGACAAGAGGGACACGCAATGATCAGTCCTTAACCGATACAGACGGAGAACTAATAGCACCCTAGAACCCTGTCTGGTTGCCTTCAACTTTTCCGTCCGGTCTCCACTTATCCATCAACACATGGTTATTTCTAAGATTTCATCCATTCCATAGCTAAAGTATTCCAGTAACCATCTATCATTTCAGGTGATCGGAAGTCACCGATCGTTACCGATCTAAGCAGGGCTAAACAGTTATTCGATCCTAAACCTAATAGGGTAAGAATGTAATTAGGTAGGCAAGGATAGTAATAAATGCATCAACGGTTTCACTTAACCCCTATAACTTAATGCAACAATATATAACTCATATATAATGAATTGTTTTTATAAAGTAGGAGACTTAGAATGCTCCGAGGCTTGCCTCGTTCGAAGGAACTGGGTTAGTGGTCCACACACTCAGGTAGACCCTCTTCTTACTCGTCTACCTTAGGTACCTCCTGTGCATGGGTTTCTTATGGATTGGACCTAGTCTGTTCCTCTTGCACTGCCACTAGCGCTTCCTTCTGTGATCCTGTATGATGCAAGTGTATAAGTGAATATGCAAATGGTGTATCGAATGCGATGACATGCGACGATCATGATGACATGATGTGCAGATGAACACATTGACCTTGTTGAATAGCATAAAGGAAAAAGTATTCTACAAGGTAGTCAACGTCATTCAAATGATAGTTACCACTAGTGCACGTCATCTACTGCATTCTCTTCTGCTAATAATTCTCGTCTTTTCTGCCAACTAACATATAACCCTAACATGAGTGCTACTACACTTTACAACATAACCACATTAACTTGTCAAGCAACATCAGCGAGTGATTTGGTGCTTCAAAGATACATCAAAGTTTCATTATTAAACTAAATATACATAAAGAATATTACTTTATATTTCAATTTAAACTATGGTTATAACAACAACCTATATTTCTAGTGTATAGTCCTACTCTAAGTAGCCTACCATAAAATTTTCATGACATTTGGATAAGTAAAACAACATACACAAAAATGACAAGCTATGGCCTATAAATGAGCATGAAAATAATTTGTACTATGAAAAGTTTCAAACAACAGATTTAGTATTTTTTAATGATCTACATAGTAAATAAACACTATATAAAATTTATCATAGGCATGTTTTATACAAATTTCTCTCTCTAGAAAAAATAACAAAAATCAGCCAATAAAGACACTTGAACTACACATCAAAATTTTCTACAGAACATGCATGCCATATATTTTTCATGTAAAGTACATCACAAAAGAAGATTAACAAAACTAGAACCATATTTTTATGAGCTTCCTATGATTTATTATGTATTTTCTAAGAAAATAGCAATTATAAGAATTAAAGAAAACCCTATACAAAAGTATCACAAATTGGATATACAATATTTTTATACTGTAGATCTACTCCTAAGAAGTCTACCAAAATTGGTTTCAACATTTTTGGAGCAATATTTTTCAAGATATGATTTTTGGAAGCATTTTCACAATTTCTGGAAATTTATTTTTCAAATATCCCTTTAAAAACCGCTGCTACAAACGCTGGGTACACCCGAGGCAGTGCACCCACGCTTGTCCTCTGTGACTGACATGCGGGCCCAAAGCGCTGACCGGGCCCACACGTCAGTGACCCGAGCACGCGTGGCCGTTGACCGACGGCAAGCTCGCCGCCGGTGAGACCTCCGGTGGCGGGGAGGGTACCAGTGCGCTCCCCGCACCGAGGCGCATCCGGCGCGCCAACTTCTAGAGGCGCGGGAACTCCGAAGGAAGCTTGCCGGAGGGAATGGCGGAGCGGCGGCTCTGCTCACCGTCGGGCGGCCAACACCAACCACGGTGAGGTGCGAGAGAGGGTGCGCGAGCTTCGCAAGAGCAAGGCGAACGAAATGCGCGCACGAGGAAAAGAAGAGGGGGAGTGGAGGGTAGGAGTCCACGGAGTAGTGCTCTTTGGTGAGCTAGGCCGAAACTCCAGCGAGCAATTATCGCGGATAGGGGCATTACCACTGCGAGCCGAGGCGAGCACGGGCTGCGCGAAGAGAAGACGGTGCTCGGAGGAAGATGGAGGCTCTGGCGGTGAGCAGTGTTGGCCGAAACAGCCAACTCCGGTGAGGAGCTGTGCGGCGGTGGCGGAAGAGAGCCGCTCGGCTACTTTGCTGCTATGAGGGAGCGAAGGGAGGCAAATGCGATGGAGCAGGGGAAGGCGGACGTGGCGCTGCGGGTGTAAGCGAGCACGTGGGGTGCGGGGGCCACCGGACGGCCAGGTGCCGCCGTCGCCGGCACATGGCGGCCACGGGGCGGGGGGGGTCCTGCTGCGGTCGGGTGCGGCGCGCGCAGGACAGGGAGCGCGCGAGGGGGAGCGGGCGAGCGCGGAGACGGGCCAGGCCGACTCGCGGAGTGGGCCGAAAGTGGGGCGCCGGCCCAGTAAGGCGGAAATTTGCTTTTTCTTTTATATTTTTGCATCCAAATTTTAGTAAACATTCCCAAAATCAAATTTTGAAGTAGAAAATGACATTTTCAAAACTTGACCCCAAAACAAAAGTTGTTCAAAATTTAATTCTCTACAACATTGCTTTAGGGCATATTTTGAAATTCCAAATAGATTTTGAAATGGGGATTCAAAGTTCATTTTAAATCAAATTTCTATTTTTCTAGATTATTTTTAAAAGCAAAATTTGAGAAAATTTTGAATGCCAAACTTGCTCCAAATTTTATGCTAAACATTTCTAAATTATTTGCACTTATAACCAAACATGTTTTAATAGCCTAACAAGCATAATCATGGAAAAATTGTATTTAAACAAGCACATGCAACATTTATGTTTCGAAGTCATGTTTCGCATGTTTCAACTCAATGTTACACTTATATTACATGTGATTATGAATGCAAGGTGATGCTTGTTAACGGTCCTTAAGTACCAAATATAGTTATCAAATAAATAAAGAAAAGGATCCAAATGCAACCAACACCTAGACTTAGGGTTTTATCTGACAGAATTCCACGAGTTTTGGTGTTTGTCTATTTCTGCAGGGGGTTATCAGAAAATACGGAGGAAAGGCCCACACGTCGGGTTTACATAGAGATAATAACGTGTTCACCGATTTTCTATCATTTAGAAGACTCCAGAAGCCACGAGATCGAACGGGAGGCCGAACGGGCCCGGAGGCAGGGCGCCCGCCCTGCTCCCTAGGGCGCCCGCCCTCGCCTGAGAGCCAATCAGGCTCCGTCTCGCGGATTATGCTCCACCGACCTAAGGGATCAAGGAAAATCGTGTGATTAATGTCGGTTTGATCCGACGGCCCACGTTCACTTGAGGGGGCTATATAAGCAGGACCCCTGGCCCCTGGAGGAGACACTCCCTCATTCTCAATTCCTCAAACCCTAATCTCAGGAGGAGAGTATCTGATCAAGCCCTAGAGCCACCACATCAACTAGATCTCTAGTATAGCATAGCTACATAGGATTAGAACTAGAAGGAGTCAATCTTCGATTGGTTTCCGGATCTGTCAAGAGGATTCTTGGTAATTCCTTTACTGTTCTTCATTGTTCATCTTTGTTCTTCAATATTATGAATACAACTTTGTTCTATTTCAATATATTGATTATGACTATGCTCTACTTATTTATGTTTGCGATTATATTGTTCTTAGTTTATCGTAGTTATACGCTTGGCTTAGTTAGATTGGAATTATATACATGTTTAGGATCATATAGCGTTTATCCATCGGATCCATGGGTAAATGATAAATATTATGTAGACGTGGTGCTTAGACCATATTTATCTGTGATTGCACCTTATATGCCGGATCGTGGGGTGGTCTGTGATGGTGACAGCTTCGTTGGTTCTTATATAGTCCCCCTCCCGTGTGTAAGGAAGGCAGAGCAACATTATTACGGGGGAGTGATTGCTATGTTTCTCATCTTCCTTGATAATATCACTATGCATGGGCGTAGTCCTTTTTCGTAATGATTGCCAAGTGTACTTGCACTAACTATGATATGCTAGACTTTATAGTTAAGAATAACTTAGGAAATATCCTTGTAGTTCGACCTAATACCATGCTAATGACTTGCTAGAATATCTGTTGAGGTGCTTATCATTATTATATGTGGCTAGCTGATCAGATTAATTATCTTTGTCACCATTCATACTTTATCTATATTTTATGTGACACTTACCCCTGTATGCAAGAGATAGATGAATGCTCTCACTTATACATGCAATGATTGATACTCATTCCTATATTCCATTCCATAATCAACATTGATGTTAGTAATCCCTTCCCAGTGGTAAAAATATAAATAACGATACCTGGAATACTTCCCGGTTAAAATGCTACATCGGTATTAATCTGTGCGCTTGCAGATCTTATTTATTATTTATTTAGAAGAGCAGTTGCATATTTCAATACCGCGTCTCTCATGCCATGCTGGGGATGACAACTTGGCTTAAGTGGCATGAGGGATAGGTTCGGCATTTTTGGCGCCGTTATCAGAATTAGAAAACTAAGTCTACTTTTAGTAATGACGTTAAGAATGCCCAACAATGCTCATGCCCATGATTTGAAATGCTTAATGCATGCTTAACACCTAGGGTGTTACATGGTCCATCTCAACGAGCAACACCTTCATACGCCGTGGCAGCATAAGGTATTTACAAAATTGTTGGGGCTTTGCTACAGAGTGGTTTACCGCCGCGGTACTGACAATCTGGCGGCAGATGCCTTGTCTCGCCGTGACCATCAACTGGAGTTATCAGCTGTTTCTTCTCCTGTCCACTCTTGGCTTGACGCTTTGCAACAATCGTACCCCATAGATGCCGAAGCTCAGTCCTTATTGCAACAGTTGTTGGTGGACAGTTTTGCTCGACCTCATTTTCAGCTAAAGAATGGTATTATTCATTACAAGGACCGTATTTGGTTGGGCACAAATATTGGTCTCCAGCATAAGGTTATGTCAGTGCTGCATAACAGCCCTGTGGGCGGCCTGCGCCCGCTATTTTACTAGCCTGGTATGCGTGCTGCTATACTCAAATTCATTCAGGACTGCTCTATATGCGCTCAAGCTAAGCCTGATCGTTCTGGTTATCCCAGTCTCCTCCAACTGCTGCCGGTTCCTCATGAGTCTTGGGAGGTCATTTCTTTGGACTTTGTTGAAGGCCTGCCCATGTCTGGTTCTGCCAATGCTGTGCTTGTGGTAGTTGACAAGTTTTCCAAGTTTGCCCACTTCATGCCTTTCCGTCACTCGTTTACGGCTGCATCGGTTGCTCGCTTATTCATGGATCATATCTTCAAGTTGCATCGGCTGCCGGTTGCTATTATTTCTGATCGTGATCGCGTCTTCACCAGCCGTCTGTGGCGGCTGCTATTTCAGTTGGCAGGAACTGAATTACGTATGAGCACAGTTCATCATCCACTGAGTGACGGTCATGCGGAGCACGTCAATCAGTGTATGGAGACCTATCTACGCTATTTTGCTCAGGCTTGTCCTCATAGATGCTCAGTGGTTGTCTCTGGTGGAGTATTGGTACAATACAAGCTTCCATTCGGCTCTGGGCAGATCACCGTTCGAGGTCCTCTATGGCTGTCAGCCCTGCCATTTGGGAATTGATACTGCTTAAGCATCTCCAGTACCTGAGCTTTCTGACTGGCTGGTTGAACGCGAGTTGATGCAGGATTTGGTCCGTCAGCACCTCCTTCGTGCCCAGGACCGGATGAAACGTCAAGCAGACAAACATCGTGTTGAGCGGCAATTCTCTGTTGGGGGATTCAGTTTTCTTGAAGCTACAGCCCTATGTGCAGTCCTCTGTGGCTCGCCGAGCTCATCACAAGCTGGCTTTCAAATTCTTCAGGCCTTTTCGCATCATTGAGCGCATTGGCAAAGTCGCGTACAAGCTACAGTTGCCCGATTCAGCTGCCATCCATCCTGTGTTCCACGTCTCCCAGCTGAAACGGTCCCTAGGAACCCAACGAGTGAGTATTGCCTTGCCGTCTGACCTTGTTCGCTTTTAGGTCCCTGTTCGGTTTCTTTAGCGTCGTTGGACTGCTAGTTCTCACCCTGTGGAGGAGGTTCTCGTCGAGTGGTCCCAGATGCCTTCGTCACTTGCTACCTAGGAGTCGATGGAGCAGCTGCAACAACAGTTTCCAAGAGCTCCAGCTTGGGGACAAGCTGCCTTTCAAGACCAGGGGAGTGTCAGCACAGCCGCCCCTAAACCTGCTACTGATGGTGGGAACATGAAGACAAGCAATGAAGATGTCGCTGCCTAGAATCGGCCCAAGAGAGCGGCTAGGCCCAATGTGAAGACCAGCGGCCCATAATGGGTGAAGTAGTATTAGAAATATGAGGCTGCGCCGTCTAGGCGGCCTCCCAGTGTGTCCACGTATGTTCTATTTAGTTGGTGCCTTAGATAGGAATTTCACGGCCCAGATGAAGTTGTACCTCCATGACCCACATGTACTACCTCTATGCATGCCACGGTTAGGCTAAGGAAAGTGGATGCACTGAATGGAACCGATGGAAATTTGGAACAGATGGAAATTTGGATGGGCATGCATGCAAGCGCCGTCCAAAACTTTAGGTGTCCTTTGCATGCAGGAAGTTACCATAGACATCTACATCACTTTGTCTTCTTCTTTTACAAACAGAAAGTTACCATGGGTAAATTTTTATGCATGCACATGTCCTCTTGCCATCTAGATTTACCATGCACATGTGCACGGTAGTAGTCATCCCAGGTGGGACCATTGAAAGGACCTCTTTACCTATAGAAAATTTACTCGTCAGCAAGGATTTACATCGCCTATTGTTCAAAATTTACACGTAGGTAAATACAGTTCAGCAAGTATTTACATCACCTGTGGTTCAAAATTTACACGTAGGTAAAGACGACGTAGTAAATTTTCATCACCTGTGGTTTAAAGTCTACAAGTAGCTAAAGACAACGTGGTAAATTTCGTGCATGCACAAGTGTTCTCTAGACTATATAAAAATTATGGGTGTTGTTACCGTCTAGATTTGCTATGAACATGTGCACCATATATACCTAATAGTGCCTTCCTTATATTTTTCTAGAGATTAAATAGTCCATCTTTTACACCATGCATGAAGTGCTCTGGTTAAAAAAAATCCCATGGACAACATAGGACAAGATTAGTTGGGCCCATCTAGTGATTGACCTCCTTACTATCTGTGCATGAAGAATAACTCCCTCTTCGAGGAACATGCATCGGCATTTGTACTCACACAACCATCCAAGCGTACATGCACATGTTTCCTAAGATGGCCCCCACTACATTGATGAGGTTCTTGCACCCGGTGGTGGCACAGGCACCCATGCCTAGTCCAAGCCTCCAACTCTTGCATATATAAGCATGTGGTGTGCTGCCTGGTGCATCATCGCCTCCTCCTATTGCTTGCAAGGCCTTCCCTATAGTTCGTAGCATCCCTTCATTTTTCCATTGCTTGCAGGTGCCCTCTCCCCGCAGGAGCTTGTGTTGTTGTTCCTGGCCTTTGTTGCACTAAAACCACCAGTACAAGTGCCTTGCCATCTTGCAGGAACAAATAATGGTCGAACCAGAACAGACTGCATAGGAAGCATGACATAGCAGGTCTGTGCTGTGAAACTGTCACAACACAAGATTTATTTAGTTAATGGCTAATTATGGACGTAGTGGGTGGCTGGACGTAGTGGGTGGCTGGGAAAGCTTTACGTTTGAGCTCATTTAGTTACCATGTGCATATACATTTGAGTTCACTTAACTAGCATGTGCATATGAACCTAACAGGCACATTTTTTGCACATACACGTGTTGTGGCCATGGCTGCCCCTATACATTTCCCTTCCTGTTTTCTTATTTTCTTTTCCTTTTGTTTGTGCCTTGCCCTCTTCTCTCTTAGCCTTCCTCTCATCAGTATGTAATTTTTGTAGTCTTCCGAATGTGTACATGCATACATTGATGGCACATGGAAGGACCTTCCTCTAGCCGTCCAAGGAAGAGGCGTCGTGGGAAGAGTGCAACTTCTGTTCTAGATGTTTGATTGTTTATCATTTCCCTTTCATTTATGTTGTTCCCATACCTAATTAGACATTCCTATCTCTCGATCTCTTCCCGGTCCTCCGCGTCTAGCTATAGTTGAGGGGACAATACGTGAGAGGCAGCAACGTCAGAGGTCTAAAAGACAACTAAAGAAAGAAGGTTCGTTGTGTACCTTCTTATTTGTATAGGTCTGTGCGCGTAGGTGTTGCATGGGTTTCCCCTTATGTTAACGTGCAAGGCTTCATTCCATACGCAGGAAATAGTGGGGGTTCTCACCAAAAAGCAGGTGCCAATATATGCCCTCCAAACTTATGTTTGCCATTCAGGCATATGTACTAGGTGGTGATAAAATAGATTCTTGGGTTTTCTGATGATCTGTGTCTTGTGCAGATAGTCTTTTACTGAGACTTCCTATTACGGACCTCCAGCGCATGAGTGCCAGCACTGTGGTGCGCAGTTTTGGTACCAAGAGCGTGTGAAAAGGCCATATCCAGGTGATGCAGCTGCTATTCATTTCCATCTTTGCTGCAAGGGAGGAAAGGTCAGCTTGCCTTTTCAAAAAGACCCTCCTCCGCTCCTAGATGGGATATTGAATCCAAACGGTTGTGTTCTTTCCAAACATTTTATTAAATCTATTTGGTCATACAATTCTATGTTTGCATTCACGTCACTTGGTGCTAAGATTGACACAGGTGTAAACAAGGGGCCTGGTCCATATGTGTTTAAGATGAATGGCTAGGTCCACCATAGAATTGGATCTTTGCTTCCGGATGAGGGTACGGCCCTAGTTTATGCACAACTCTATATTTTTGACACTGAAAACGAAGTTCAAAACCGAATATTGATTTTTGATAAGCATAGGGAGTCTGAAGATGGCAGCGAGGTTGATAAACAGATAGTTGAGGGCTTGGTATGGATGTTTAATGAATCTAATGAATTGGTAAAATCATTTTGGGCAGCTAGGGACTTACTGGTACAGAGCCAGTGTCAGCCTCTACGCCTTAGGCTGTTACACGATAGGTCCAGGAACACGCCCCAGTATAGTGCGCTGATAGCATCTGAGATAGCTGCTTTGATAGTGGGGGACTTCTCCGAGGAAAAAAAGAGCCCAAATATAATCATTCAGGATAGGGGCGGCGGTCTTAGACGAATTAGTAATCTACATGCAAACTATATGGCATTACAGTATTCGGTTTTGTTCCCTTATGGGGACCAGGGCGTCAGAATAGGAGTTGAGTACAATAGGTTAGGAACCTTGAGGGTTGGAGCCAGAGGTGAGGTCACAATGCTTGAGTACTATGCCTATAGATTACAGCAACGTAGATGTGAGGCGACCACATTGATACGTGGCGACCGATTATTCTAGCAATATATTGTTGACACCTTCGCATCCGTGGAGGAGAATAGGCTTAGGTTTATAGTTAAAAACAATAAGAACCTCAGGTCGGAGGTGTACAAGGGCCTCCAGGATGCACTTCGCAAGGGCGATGTTGATGGCAGTGGCCTTGGTAAGAAGGTTATTTTGCCTGCTAGCTTTACAGGGAGCAAACGGTATATGGTTTAGAATTACCAGGATGCAATGGCCATCTGCCGATCATATGGGCCTCCAGATGTGTTTATTACTTTTACATGTAATCCAAAGTGGCAGGAAATAGCTGACGCCCTTAAATTTGTTCCAGGCAGAGGCCTGACGCTAGACCTGATATAGTTAGTTGAGTTTTCAAGATGAAGGTGGACAAACTTGTTTCTGGTTTAAAGAAAGGAACTTATTTTGGGAAGGCACGTGCAAGTATAACCAGCAATTTCCATCCTTCGTTACTGTGTTCCTTATTTGGAAAATAGGCATCTAGCCATTGCTCACCACGCAGTGGATTTAGTAGGGCAAACCAGTTGGGTTGCTGGTTTGGCTAAGGCTGGTCCCGTGTGTTATTCCTTGTCGTGCAATTAGGGGCGTGCATGCTAGTAGTGTCCCATGTAATAACTTATTTGACTTCTTGCCATTTTTCTAATCCTTGTACCCCCCATTTTCCCTATTTAAGTACTCTACACCGTCGAGTTTCAAAAGCGTGGCCTGCCCCACGTTCATATCCTGGTTTGGCTTCAAGGTAACACTAAAGATCCTCGTCCTTCTTTTATTGACTCAATAATATGTGCAGAAATACCGGATAAATCATCTGACCCACTAGATTATAGTCTTGTCAATGAATTCATGGTGCACGGCCGTTGTGGTCAACTGAACCAGAATTGCCCATGCATGAAAAACAACAAGTGCTCGAAGTTCTTCCCAAAGGGCACTCAACCAAACACAATTGTTGGTGAGGATGGCTTTGTGCAGTATAGGTGGCGTCCTGATACTAGGCACTTTGTCGAGTGATACGGTGTTAAACTTGATAACGAGTGGGTTGTCCCATACAATATGACATTGTTAAAAAGATTTAGAGCACACATAAACGTTGAATGGTGTAATAAAACACATCTTATCAAGTATCTATTTAAATATATTACAAAAGGGGCGGACCGTGCTAGGGCTGTCATTGAAACGTGTGCATCTGATGTTGTTGCAGCCAGTTCCCAGGTTGAGGTTGGTGGTGGCAGCCTTGGTCCCCCGCCATTAGATTCCCATAGGCAGCTTGAGGATGTGGATGAGGTCCGTGAGTACATCGATTGCCGCTATCTATCTTCGCATGAAGCTACATGGCGCTTGTTTGAATTTGACATTCACTATAGGACCCCCGCGGTGGAGAGGCTGGCGGTGCACCTTCCTTTCATGAATAGCGTTGTGTATCTAGCTAACCAGCCCTTATCTGCTATTGTACATGACTAACGTTACCTGCAGACAACCCTCACCGAATGGTTTTATTCTAATAGGAGGTTCCCAAGCGCTCGAGGGCTAACATATATAGAATTTCCAACAAAGTCGGTTTGGGTTAAGAAGTACAAGGAATGACGCCCACGCAAGAGGCCTACCAAGATTGGCAGGGCTATATATATATCAACCCTAGTAAGTGTAATAGCAACAGAGGGCGAGAGGCTTATACATTTTGTAACAAACCTAAACCTGTATTCAAATCACTCCTCGTTCCTCCGAGTTCTTCCCCAATTCCTCCCTTCCTCCCTCGGCCACGACCCGAACAGCTTCAGCGGCGGCATCCGAACAGGAGCATTCAGGTCAAGGACTGGGCCAAGGACATCATCATATCCGGCGGCGAGAACGTCGGCTCGATCGAGGTGGAGACACTGCTGTCCAGTCACCCAGCCGTGCTCGGATTGCAGGTGCTCGCGCGTGCGTGTTGCTCGCCCGCGCGCCCGCGGCTGCGTCGGCGGCGGCTGCCCACGCGGCCGCGGCCGCAGTTGCTCGCGCGGGCATCCGGATCACGCTGGAGGCCGTACCGGATCGCGCTGGAGGTGACGCTCGGGCTGTGTTATCCCCACCACGACTGCACGCCCCAACCTGCAGCCTGTAGGGCCAACGGCCAGGTGTCACACCCCAAAATTTTGATTTTGGGATGTGAATAGAAAACACTTAACAAAATAAATGATTTGGTATTTTTCTAAAATTTTCCAAGCTTTAATCAGTTTGTTGTCAATCAAGTGGGTGAAAGAAAAACAAATTTATAAAATTTTACAATTTAATATAACTTGTTTGTTGCATTTCATGCCTTCGCATAATTTTTTTTGGCTGAAAAATGAATTTAGAAAACTCGATAAAGTCTCGAATAGGATTTGCTCTATTTATTATATATATATATATATATATATATATATATATATATATATATATATATATATATATATATATATATATATATATATAAAGTTCAAAATTATGTTTGTGTTTCAAAAGTGTTTGGAAATATAATTTATATGTATTTCAAATTATATTTAAACGAGTCTAAAAGAATAGCTTAAAAACATATTTCGAAAATGAGCTTAAATATTAACTGCAAATCATATTTGAAAAACATTATCAAATTTATTTATTTTTTTGCTTTCAAAACTGACTTCAAAATAAATTCTAAAAAGGTTTCTAAAATGTAGTTTAAAATGGTTTGTAAAATGAGGTTTTTAAGAGATAGCTTCGAAAACATATTTGTTGTCAAATCTTTGTTCATCCATCATCCTTCCCATATTCTCATCACATCATCACTTTTCATCCTTTGAAGAAATCATGTCCCTTAATCGTAAACTCAATTTCCTTTCTCTCCGTATCTCATATATATTTTCTTTGTCTATATATTTAATTATTTGCACGTCATTTGTTCTGTCATTCACTCTCTTCACGTTGCTTGCATGATTACATTGTTCATATATCTTCTTCCATCTCACAACAACAAGATAGCTCGTCTCTTCGCCTTGCCACCATAATGACCGATCGTTTCTAGATCATGCAGGCAAAAATGAACTCATCTCCACCCACGTGCCACTATCAAGCATAATTCTCAACCTTTCAAGTCCCATTTTCCACTATTGATCCCCACTCAATTTTGTCCTCTGTGTACTTCATGGCTAGCACGTGAATAGCCCAATAAACAATTCATTCATGCCATTACGTACATGCATGCCACAAATATCTCTCTCCTTAACCTACATGGGCTGCTTGCATTGATGCACCAGCGCATGCAACTGCATGCTTGCTAGCGACTATTTCATCTACCTTGTGCTGACGTTGTGGATGTCTTCCGGTGACTTCTAGAATTCTTGCAAGTGCTCATTCAACTCATAGCAGAACCGTCAATCTCATCAAGGAATACAACTATAGGTGCACACTTCATCAATCATCAGTTTCCACCACCTGGGAGCATCGCAGCAAAAACGTCAATCGTAGTGGTCATCAACTCGAGCGCCACTACCAATGGCCTCTCATCTTGCGGACTGTTGCTATGCCTGCCAAGTCCTATAAAACCCAGCACATCGGCCCCCAAACATTCATCCCCTTCTGTGCCGGTGCCACCCCTCGATCGAGTTTCTCATCATCTACGCCGCCTCCGCAAGGAAGTTCTATAGCTGCTTGGCAAGATTTTCTTCATTTTGCCGGAGCGGAGCCTGCCTTTGAAATCATCATCGCAGTTTCTTCTTTTGCCAACCAGATCTTCACTGATGGCGGCCATCCACCCGTTGGTAAGAAGCGTTGCTCTTTTTCTGTTCTATCTATTGCCGATTGTCTACATACCCTATCTTTTTTTGAATCCCGGCCAATACAGGCACTAGTAAACTCAACCTTCATTGACGTCTTCTTTTGGTGTCGCATTTTGCTGGTATGCACCGGCAACAAGGCAAGCGCCGACGAGTTTCACTGCCGCGCGCATGGTCCCCTCCTCACTGAGGCGTCTCTGCTGTTTCCATCAACTACCCGGCGCCAGCCAGGAGGGCTCGTCACTGTCGTCTCGCCGTGGTCCATGGCCAATCGGCCGTCCACCATCACGTATATGTAAGAAACCTTCCTGTGTTGCTCCTTCCAGCTTATAACTCAGTACGGAACGTAAGCATTTATATCCAGAGTCCATATTCTGTTAAACATCATCCATCGGCTACATCGATTGTTTATTCCTTTGAAAAGATAGTACTTTTGTTCTCCTACAGTGGTTTCAAATTTCAGAAATCCTACACCCAGAATATCGTGTAGCTGAACCTCAGTACAGAATGCTCAAAGCCAACAGTTTGCTTCTATTCTAGCTTAATCTATCTATGATTTACATGCATATGCTTGATGACGTGCATGAGTGCACAAGCCCACAGGTCAAATTAAATTCATATTATACACCTTGTCAATGTCAGCCTTACATCACGTTGATATCATACACAAGCTAGTCGTTTTCTTCCAATAAAATAATTAGCAATCTAACTCACATTCCTTTTATTGTTCTACACCTCGTTGTCATCCTGGTTGCTAGCCCTTGATATCTCACCATAATTCCTTTTTTGGCTAACCCCTAAAACTTTAAAAGCTCGCTATAACCCGTTTTTAGGTGTTTTTGCGCGTTTTAGTAGTTTTTGAGCTCAAGCGATTATAGGATCACGCCTTCACGTTAGAATCGTTTTAAACTTGTTTTTTTGTAATGTTTGGTGTACTGTTTCTAGGGTTATTTCTAGGTGCTTCGTGATGGTTGTTGCTATTGTAGAGAGAAGTTGACCGAGGAAGATCCAGGAGGAAAGTTGGAGAAGTCCTAGCAAGTATTCGGAGGCAAGTGTAACATGAGTTTCCTTGTTACCTAATAACCTTATAATCACTTTCATATGCATGTGTCTAATATGTTGCTAAGGACTTTACCTAGTACTTTTGATACCCTGTACTCCTTGCTTACCCTGGGTTCATACATATGGGTAGTTTTGCTTAGCTTGCAATTACCAAATATTGTAATGTTAATATTGGTTATGGAATCAATGGTTAAAATGATTCTTCTGGCAACATGGACACAAGGGGGCTAGAGTATTGGGCCTTGTTGGGTGCTCTAGTCTGCCCTCCGTAAGGACTGAATCTTAAAGTGGCAACTCAGGACTTTCGTACAGCCTTGAGAATCAAAATGGACACGATCTTAGTCGTATAGCTAGTTTTCTCTAGCTTGTTAGTAGTTACCGAAAGTTTTCGGCGCAAGAGGGGGGACTAGGTTGCAGAATGGCTTCTTGCCTGTCAAGGTGAGTACTGGGCTGCGGTCATGGTGTGCCACTCTTGAAGGGGGCTCCATTCGCCTAGACGCTGAAACCTCACGGCTACTAACTTGTTAGGGTAATTAGTGAAAGGCTTCGTAGTGAACCCTGCCGACTTACATTGGAAGTGAGTCAAGAGGTTGGCCACCTCGGGCACAGGGGTATTCACGACAAGGTGAAAGTGTACACACTCTGCAGAGTTTGATCAAACTGATATATCAGCCGTGCTCACGGACATGAGCGCCCTGGATCCTTTTCGAGATAGATGGTTCTATGGATGGTTTGGGATATGATAAATCTTGATGGTGATAACTAATTATATTCACATAGGAGCCTTAAGCATAACTTAGAAACATAGGCATAATGAATAAAATATGACCAACTAAAAATGCTTACCGCAGTACAACCGAGTCAAGTCTTCTTGAGCCTTGCATAACCTCATGGTATACTTGCTGAGCATGGTGAGCTGACGCTTGTTGTTTTCACCAATACAAATCCCGGATGGGTACCAGATGGTGATTCTAGTGAAGAGTTTCCTGAAGGTTTCCATGAGTACTAGGCGAGTGTTTCCCCTAGTCAACCGTCCCTGTGGAGTATGGAGTCCCGAAGAGAAGATATAGAATAGTTTCCGCTACGCTTTGTACTAGTTGTAAGTTTTGATGTAACTATGCTTGATATATAATAAAGCATTGTTCTTGATATTCTCCATATTTGTCGCTATATGTGTCGTGTGGACATCCTGGGCACACATAGTTAGCGCTTGGTATTCTTCGGAAAACCGGGTGTGACACCTGGAGCGCCCTGTTGCTCTTGCGCGCCACGGCATAGTAGCGCCCCGTCGCTCTCACATGCAGGCCGCCGCGGGCGAGAGCAGCCCTCCCCCTTGCGCGCAGGCCACCGCAGGTGAGCGCCGTGCTCCGCTCACACGAAGATCGTCGCGGGCGCGCTCGGTCTGACGGAGAAGATGGGAGACATAACGTCCGTATGCCTTCCAGTACGGTAAGTGACTGACAGCGGGCTCTTTTACGCTACCACAGTAGAAAATGGCACGAATGAGGCATAGATAAAATTATAATGGTAGATCTCCGAATAGACGAATTGTAATGGAGTTTTTCAAAACTCGAAAAATTGCGATGGCCTGAATAAAAAAACACAAAGATCAACGCGGTCGAGCTAGCCCTACTGGACAGTAAAGATGCCATTTGCTGCAGTTCACTGATGCTATTTGTTAGAACCTGGAACTTGGAGCTGCTTTTTCCTGCGATCCTGCCATGGCATTTGTGCCCAAGTCTAGCACCGACCAACGACTCCTGGTCTGGGATCTCCGGGTTGATATAAAGAGAGCTGCAAAGTCATGCGACGTGCCTCGGCATATACATATACAAATGCGTTGAAACCGAGCGTGTTCTATCGATCCAGAGACGACTTCTCTTCGGACTACTAGAAAGAACGTGCGCATGTTCATTCTCTGCTTGCGAAAAATTGGATGGGGATGGCTCTGTCGCTTCGCCTCTAGATAAGGCCTCCATTTGTTCAATCTGATTCACGCAATGAGTGTGCGGTCTAGTCGTCTAGATCTATATATAGAAACAAAAACAAAAACAAAAACAAAAACAAAAATAGGCTCTTCTTTTTGAAAAGAAACTGCAAAATAGATAGGTCAGCAGGTTGATACTCCGTACTTACCTTCTATACTAGTAGCCCACCAAGTAATGGGCCAGCTATTTTTTTAGGAAAAAGTCTATTTTACCTTTCTGAACTATTTTTAAAGTAGTTTTTATCTCTGAACTTCAAAACTAGGTAAACCACCTCTCTCAACTTTTAAAACTATTTATATTACCTCCTTAACCCGGTTATAAGTGGTTTTCAAAAGCAGTTTTGTCTTTTTTTTAATTTATTTCGGCTGAATTTTTGAAAAATCATAGTAAATTACAGAAAAATCATAAAATAGAAAATCCAATTTTCTTAGACTCCACATGAGTAGATCTACACAGTGAATATATAATATAGTATGCTTTAGTAGAAAGTTTTTGTTGTAGCTTTAGATCTATGTTTTTCTATAATTAATTTAAAGATGCAGTTTCTATGGTCCAGTTGTGGTACAATTTTTATTGTGGGCTAATTATTATATGATTAAACTGTAGTAAAAATTTCATACTCATTGGATCATGTATAACTGAGTCATAGATTTATTTACTTTTATGCTTGTTTTATAGTTTTAAAATAGTTAAAAGTGTGTAAAAATAGAAACGAGTATAAAATTTTTATTACAATTAAATCATACAATAATTAGACCACCATAAAAATTTCACCATAATTGGACCATAGAAACTACAACTATGAATTAATTATAGAAAAGCATAGATCTAAAGCTGCAACAAAAAAAATTTACTAAAGCACACCATATTATATGTTTACTATGTAGATCTACTAATGTGAAGTCCAACAAAATTAAATTTTCTATTTTATGATTTTTCTGTGATTTACTATGATTTTTCAAATATTCAGCCAAAATAAATAAAAAAGAAAAAGACAAAACCACCTTTGAAAACCATCTGTAACCGGGTTAGGGAGGTAAAATGAATAATTTTAAAAGTTGAGGGAGGTGGTTTACCCGAGTTCAGGGAGAAAAACTAAACTTGTTCAAGAGATAAAATAGACTTTTTCCTATTTTTTTGTGATTAAAATGGGCCATCTACTAGTAGCCCATGAACACGAGGATAAAAATGTCGTTGGGTGTCCCTCGGGCGACCTGCTGCTCTCGCCGCATCCACCTTCCACCGTTCCCAATTCCCCCTTCCCATCTGCAGCCGCGCCTCACTGGAGTCTGGTGAGCCTAAAGCTGGACGAAAAGCTCGCAACTCGATAGCTCGCTCGACTCGGATCGATAGTAGCTCGGCTCGGCTCGGCTCGTTTAATTTCTCAAACGAGCTGAGCAAGCATCCTAGCTCGTGTCTTAACGAGCCAGCTCGAGCCAGCTCGCGAGCCTAACGAGCCAAAGTTGTTGGCCTTAAACTCTTATTAGTGTTATATAACTTTATGTCTTACACTTTATAATTTGTTGATAATTGGACTTTGACTCTATAAATTTCAGATTAATTTGACTCTTTTTATTTTAAATGAATGTATGGATAATGGATGCATCATATATGGTATGGAGTACGAACCATAGACAATGTATGGTGTGTAGTATTATAATATAATAGTACATATTATTTTTGTATTATTTTTGTATGATTTATTAAGACTTATGAATAGACTAGTTTTATATTATTACCATTATCAAACTTTAGATAATACACATATTACATTTTTTATGTTTTAATATGGCTGGCTCGCGAGCCAAACGAGCCAGCTCGAGCTCGTAAACGAGCCGAGCCGAGCCGGCCTTCTGGCTCGTTAAGATAACGAGCCGAGCCGAGCTGGCTCGTTATCTTCACGAGCCAGAACGAGCCGAGCCAAACGAGCCGAGCTGGCTCGTTAGTCCAGCTTTAGGTGAGCCTGGCGATATCTGCCTGGACCTGGACTTAGGCGAAGGCTATCTATCTGGGCCAGGCGGTTCGTCCGACGCCGACTGCTGGCATCTGAACTGCATTGCTCCTTTTTGGCCAATCCGACTTCGGCAATAGGTATCCCTGCACCTATAAATTCCTAATGTCTGATTATCAATTCAAGTATTCTATAAGAACTGTACGACGTAGTTCTGATCTGAGTGGTCAACGGGGATTTTACTTGTCATCCATAGTGCATTGGATCGAAGGATGTGAAGGCATCTTAGTGCAGTTGTCCAATGAATTGTTCATATTGGCACAGAAAAGAGTTGTACTTGTAGCAATACTGCGGTTAAAAGATTCCCAATGCTGTTTAGTGTTTACAGTCCAAAAACACACTTTGATGAATGTCTTAAATTATGCAAACTGCAACTCATATTTGCCCTGGGGCAACACTGCGACTAATCAATAGCATTTAGTAACATATTGTTGATCTTCAAATGAGGATCACTTTTGGTGGCAGCTCAAGATTACTTGTGCTTCCTTCTAGCATCTCGACGACTTTAGTCATTGTTGGACGATCAGTTGGTATAACTTGTATAAACCACAAACCTACCACAATCATTTTTCTCACGAGCTCTGTGGTCTCACCATTAATCTCAGAAGCACTGAGTAGTCATCCAAATGTTCATAAATCCACTGATGGGAATATTGGCTGCTAGTTTCACTATCTGCAACATTTTTGTCCCTTGCCCCAACCATCTCAAGGACCATCATTCCATAACTATAGACATCAGACTTGCTACTAACTGTTCCAAATTGCTTGGAGAAGACCTCAGGTGCAATGTAGCCTATTGTTCCTCTTGCACCGACAATGGAAATGGCACTTTCTTTATTTGGGCATAGTTTGGCTAATCGAAAATCGGAGATCTTGGGACAGAAATCATGATCCAATAAAATGTTGTGGGGGTTTATTATCAAAATGCACGATGCGAGTATTGCATCCGTGGTGGAGATATTCAAGTCCTCTAGCGATGCCAATTGCTATGTCAAATAATTTCTCCCAAGCTAGAGAATTTGGGTTGTTCATGTTGCTATTGAAGGCATACCTTTCAAGTAAACCATTCGGCATGTACTCATAAATGAGCGCCCTTTTGGATCCTTCCAAGCAAAATCCTAAGAGCATAACAACATTGACATGTGAAGTTCTGCTAATGCTGGACACCTCATTCATGAATTCCTCCCCATCACCCTTGGAATCCTTTAGCATCTTGACTGCTACCTGACGGCCGTCCGAGAGGTTGCCTCTGTATACATCACCAAAACCACATTGTCCTAGCTTTTCAGAAAAGACATTGTCATTCTTTTCACTTCTGCATAAGCGTATCTTTTTGTATGTAGGTTTCCATTCTTTTGCAGAAAGGACTTGGTTTTTTGAGGAAACTGGAACGGACTTGATCATTGGTTCTTCCTTCCGTTTAACGCAGAACAAACCATATTTGCGAGCAGGAATAGTGCAAGGATAAGTAGACACAGAAGTAGGAGGGACAATGTGCTTGCAATAATATCTGCATCAGCAACAAGATATCATCAATGACTCCAGTTTGTCCAATTTGCAAAGTTATTTAATTTTACTTTTTTGTTCGAGGGATTGATTCCCTTAAATTTCATGCGTTTATCTTATAAATATCCGATTAGATGAAAATAGGTACCGACAATCTATAGCATATCTGATTAAAGGAGGTTTGGTAAAAGATGAGCATACAAATACTTAAAGAGAAACGATGGAAGTTAAGCCAAGGTACAAGTTCCTTACACATTCTAGATCCCTTTTGATGCCCTGCAAACGGAAGCAAAAAGGCAAATAAGTAGATAGAAATACCATATACAAACAGATTGGAGTGCTTACGGTACTGGACCTAATTAGAGGCAGAATGATAAAGGCTTTGAACTACGGGGCGTGTATGAGGCTAAAGTTTTTTTTTATTTGGACCTTCAAATCAAATGGTAGACGACGATATAGTGCTTTAAAGTTTGAAAAGTAACAATTGCACAACTAGTACTTGCTTCTTTGACCCCTCTCACAAATTACTATTTAAGCAGCTGGTTGCGGCTTATTGAAGTGCAGCCGAACATCCTATTAATGGGCCATCATCTTTCTCGCTCCATCAATGGCGTTTGCAATCCAGAAGTAGGAATTTCTTTTATTGGAACACATTAAAAAGTATTAGCATCTCCAAGAGCTTCTTAAAACAACAAACAAATTAATTTCTTTTGGTAAAAAGTAACCTTTCAAGTTGTGGACGTCCAGGTGAACAGAGCCTTGCAGAACACATTGCGTCCAGATTGGGGAAAGAATTGGTGAAATGCTAAATGGTAAATAGTCAATCACTTGTCGTTTAGCCAATATTCAGGATAAATGGGCACTTAAACAGGCAAAACACCGTTTAAACGGGATAAATGGCCAATTAAACAGAAACAGCGTATTACCTTGTCCGTATAGTGTTTAAATGGTGTGTAAAGGATGCTTTTAGGCCACTGCAGGCTTACTGTGATCCGAAAGTTCATGATGCCACTTTGAACTTGATGCTAACTCATCTAAAAAAATTATGATTTTGTGATGAATCAAACACCTTGCAACATTACAAAGTGGTAAGCATGAGGGAGCGGTTGTTGTAGATTCATACCCTATTTGTTTGAGCTTTTGACCACTTTGAGACCACTGGTTTATGGACTTTTCAAAAGCCAAACAACTCCCATAAGCCAAAAGACCAGAAGCTCACTATGACTTTTGGCTTCCGGGAGTTTTTTTTGGCTTTAGAAGGTCGAAAAACTGAGATCCAAAAGCTATCAGAGAGCCCAATCAAACAGGCCATTAGGGTCGGAATGAAACTGACATGGAAAGCCCAAGAGAAAGAAGCTAAAGAAGACCTAAGATATAACAACCTGGTGGTCGGCTTCTGCTGGTGGTCCTGCTAAGGATATGGCTAACATTTCTAGATGGTTGATTGATTTCTACAAATTTTTATCTGCGGGAACGTCTATCTAACAACCGGGTGTTTTAGCACCTGGTTACACCCGAATTTTTTCCACATGGTTACTGTTCATCATCATTCATATTCCTCCTTGGTACAAATCACAAATCACAAGTAACAATTTTTTTTCTATGAAAGGACAAAGACAAAATTTGAGGGGGGGGGGTGCCGGAAGTTGGGGAAGAAGAAGCTCGCCGGAGTTGGTTTCCGATTTCAGGTACAGCAACGGTGCGTCGACGGCGCGGGCTGGGGACAGGTGGGTGCGGGCGCGGCGGCACGGGCGCGGGCGAGGGCATTGGCGTGGTGGCACGGGCGTGGCAGCGGTGTGGGCGGTTCCGCTGCAGAAAAAAAAATCGTGTGTGCCCGGGTGCTAGAACACCCGGGTGTTATAGCTTTTCCGTTATCATTTTATTTAGATCCATTTCTACACCTTTTATTTTCAAAAACCAATCGAAGTTCTTCGTTTAGGCCAAGCAAGATTTGATTTCATGGTAAATTGTGAATCAAAAACAAGTTTTTTTTCGTTCTGAAGCTACAACTAGCCGGTACGACTAAGACTATACTACTAAAAAGGAAGAGATGAAGAATTACGGCAACACTCTTTTTTCTAGCGTCTAATAAAAATTGTGGCAAAACTCTTGTTCTATAATCTCTCTTTTTTTTTCTTCTATCGTTCTAATAAAAATTGTGGCAAAAGTCTCGCCGCCCTTACTAAAAATACTGCTGATCGCTTGGTCCCTTTGGAAGGAGAGAAACAACAGGACGTTTTCAAGAACGGTAGCAGGCCAGCATGAGTTGTTCCGGAAGGTGTTGCGGGAGGCAGAAGACTAGGTTCACACCGGCTTCAAGACGCTGGCTGCTGTTTGCCCGCTTTGGTCGCACAGTGTTGTGGTCATGTAATTAACTACTCTAGCATCCAGTAGTTTGGTGCTCTGCGCGGACCAACGACGGTCCCTCACCTTCGTGTAAGCGCTTTGTGTGTCTTTGGACTTTTATTCTCTTAATGAAAAACAGCTGAATGGTTCGATCGTGAAAAAAAAACTAGCAGCTACCTACAAGTCAAGAAGCCGCAAGCTAATGGATCCCCTTAGCGATTTGGAACCAAGAAAAGAGGAAAGGTAGTACAGCTGTACAAGGACAGAAAGGGCTTACCGTTGGTGCACTCCTCGCCGCTCACTCGCCCGTTGGTACACAAGCAAGCCACGAATTCCCCATCTCGGCTGTGAGCACACCCTCCATTGGATCCCTCGCACTTGGTACACTGCTCGGACTTCCTATTCAAGTTCCATCCCAACTGAAAACCCTGTTTAAGAGCGTTGCGGTACCCGTTGGTGCTCCATTGCTGATCGATCGCCAGTGAGGCGTTCTGAAGCACCGGCACTTGGATAACTTGCTGGCGCTCCCGTGACAAAGTTTGGTGGGGCATCTCCAAAGGAATCACAAAAGAATAATAACCAACCAAAGAACTTGGACATGAGATCGGGTTGATGTAAGGCTGGCCAGGGAGAGTGGCGATGGAGCAGTTGGTGAAGAAGAGGAGGTAACGAACGGTGTGCTCTGGTAAGTTCAGCCACAAGGTGGGCGACACGGTGACGTTGTGGTCGACCCGTGGGCAGCTCTCATCATCAAGGACATCGGGATCGGCGAGGTAGATGGCGGAGTTGGAGTAGTCGATGTCTGTCACGTTGTAGGAGTAGCCTGGGTTGCTGCTGCCGAGTTGCATGATGGGATAGCAACAGCTGCAGCGGCAGACGACGGTGCCATAGCAGGAGACCCACCATAGCCTATGGGTAAAAAAGCTGGTGGCTCAACTCCCAAGCGGGTTTGTGTTTGTTGATTGACGCTGGCCCCTCCTTACAAACTTTGGCTGGGGATTATGTTGGTGTGCTGCACACCATGGATTCCAAGTGGGATTGGAAGAAGTTTGGTCAGCACAATGTTAGGCTATCCGCACTCATTCATCCTCTATATCATCCTCTATATTGTCTGGTCATTAAGATTCTCTCCTCTATACTCATTTCTCCCGCACCCATCCATCCTCTATATCATCCTCTATCCACTGTGGGGTCCACTTGTCACTTTATCTAAATATATCCATGTGAGATCTAGTTTTGAAGTATTTATTGCAACAAATTCAATGGTGTAATCGGAATTTAATTTGGTTTTTTAGTTTATGAGTTATAACATTTTTTAGCCACTGTTTAGATCTCAAATTTTCTTCTAAATTTTACTATGCAAAAAGAAGATTCCCCGTCACATAAAAATGTCGGCAGATGCATGGAGTACTAAATGTAGATAAAATTAAAAACTAATTGCACAGTTTTGTTGTACTTTGCGAGACGAACATTTTAAGCCTAATTAATCAATGTTTGGACAATTATTACCAAATAAAAACAAAAGTGCTACAGTACCTGAGGTACTGTTCATGCCCGAATTCAGGGCCGAATTCGAGCATCTAAACAGGCCCTTAGTTTGAAAAATCAGTGGGGCCCGCCACTGACGCATGAACAGCGGCAGCAGCGGCAGCGCCTGCCTCTCCGCGCGCGGGGCTGCGCCTGCCGTCCGTCCTTTAGCGTACCGCCGGTAAAAATACTGTGCCGCGCCATATTTAGCGTTTATGCTGCTCTACCGGAGAGGATACCGTTCACCGCTGCAGCTCATTTCATCCGCCATCGCGCGTACGTGGCCGGCAGCGTTTCTCGTAGTGGATAGCAGTGCGGTCAGCCTTAGCAACCCTAATGGATTGACACTCAGATAACTGGATTTACAGCAATTCAGAGTACAGGAAGATAGATCGGAGCAGAGAAGGGGGGAGAATCTGGGTACAGGATAACTGGATTTACAGCAATTCAGAGTACAGGAAGGTAGATCGGAGCAGAGAAGGGGGAGAATCTGGGTACAGGAGAGGAAGACTTGAGGAGGGAGAAGGCGTTGGGAAAGATGAATATTAGTAATGTAAAGGTAAACTGATGTTGGATAATTTTATGATCTCTTGCTTTGGCGTCCTCGTCCCCTATGTAGCTGGAGGAGTTCCACTTGCCAACCAGTCTAGGGCCCACATGGCACTATACTAACATTCCCCTCTCCATGAAATGCGGCTTGCCCCCAAGCCGTGCATATGGAATTTTTTTTATTTTTAACCCAAATTTGAAACATATTTTGGATTTGACCTGGATTTAAATTTTTTTTTAAAACTAGCCCGTTTGGCCCCGTCACCATGCATGGCGGGGCAATTGAACTGAACCCCGCTATGCCACGTGGCAGCCCACCGGGAGACGTGGAAAGGCGTACCCCGCCAAGATGCGTGGCGGGGCACGCCTAACCCGCCACCTATCATGGCGGGGTATACCTCGCCCCCCATCATGGCGGGGTACGGCCCACTTAAACGGCCGCACCTCGCCCGCTCGTTTCTTCCACACCGAGCGCCGCCATCGCCGCGCCCCCCGCGCCAGCGCCCGCGTCTGCGCCCCCGCAGCCCGCCGCGCCGCCGCAGCCACCGGCCGCCGCGCCCCCGCAGCGGTCCCCGCCGCACTCCGGCCCGGCCCCGGCACGCCGCCGCCCGGCCGACCTCGCCACGCCGCCGCCCGTCGCACCCCGTCCCGGCCCCGGTTTACGGTAATTTTTTTATTTTTTTGTTACTTAAATTATTAGGTAGTTAGTTAGTTAGTTAACGATTATTTGTAGTTAGTTAATATTAGTTATTAGTTAATCAGACGTTAGTTAGTTAATATTAGTTATTAGTTAACGATTATTAGTTATTAGTTAATTTAGTTAGTAAGTTAGTTAGTTAGGTGGTAGTTAAGTAAGGTTAGTTAGTTAGTTAAGTAAGGTTAGTTAGTTAGTTATGTAGTAATTAGTACTACCATATTGGTCAGTTGATAACCGGATGTCAAATCGTTTTGTAGATGGATTACTATGTAAGAGTTTTTTACGGAGAAAGTGTTAGGAGAGAGGATTGCCAGTTTGAGGATATGTATGAAGAATTAGAATGGTTTGATGGCACCCCTAGTTTCAGCGATCTATGTGACCGTTTGAGTTTAAAGTCTGGCGAGGCTTTCACACTAAATGGTAGGTTTGATGTTGAAAAGAATAGGGTACACTATGTGATGATGGACTTGTGCAACCAAGCAGAGTGGTCCCGATACAATAGGGTCATCCAAGGTTCGAATGTTGGCATGGCTGAGTTGGTGCTGGAGAATATTGAGAATGAGGAGCCGTCCTTCGACAGTGGTACTCAAGGAGATTGTGGTGTGCAGGTGCAACAAACTATGGAGAGTATGGACTTTGATGGTAATTGGACGCAGGAGCAGGTTCATTCTCCTCCAGTTGGTCATATAAGCAATGATTTTGATGTAGACGAGTTCGAACAGGAGGAGGAGGAGGCGGGAGAGGAGGAAATGATTGGTGATGATGTTAGCACTGATTCTGACGATTCAAAAAATGAGAAAGGAGGTCCACATGCCATGCGAGCACCGATTCGTGCCATGCCCTCTGGAGGTGCACCTGCCATGTGTACACCAGTTCGTGGCATGCTCTCAGGAGTACCGCTTGAGGTACTTTATGCCATGCAGACTCATGGCACATTAGCCACCAGTTATCCAGATGATGGAGTGCAATATGAAGGATGGGGCAGGGTTAGGGAGGCACAACAATACGTTGCACCACCCTCTTATACATCGGCAGAGCTTACACAGCTGAGGGAGGCTGGCTTGCCCTTTACCGGTGTGTCAAATTATAAGGATGTCAGCATGTCGCATATGGCAGTTTGTGACACAGGTTTGCAGATGTGTAAGGAATCATTGTACAACCATAAAAATGCGTCAAACAGCGATGTCTTCTGGCTGTCGTATGCAGCCTGACCCTCCTCTAAGTCCCTGACAGGCCCAGTGACAAACGCATCACCATCCTCCTCGGGCATCGGTCCTAACTCCTCTGCAAGACGAAGTAGCTCGGCTATCCTTCCCATGTCGTAGGCATCCTCGTTCTGAGGGTAGCCCAGTTCCTCGGCTAGACGAATGAGCTCGCCTATCCTCCCGGTGTCATCGTCTTCCTCTAGCTCGGCCTCCTCTTCAACCACAATCGGACGGCTTGCGGTGCCACCAACTCCAGCGTCCCGCTTTAGTGTCCTCTTCTCCGTGTACCTAGCACGAGCCACATCTGCTTGCCAGTTGTCGGTGCATCCAATCTCAGCAAGTACAAAATGCAAACAATTAGCACGATCTTTGCAAGGACTTTATTGCCAGTGAAACAAAGAAGATTGACTTTCAAAAACGCAATGACTCACTCGCACATAATGAGGCAATAGTATCGTTCAAGCCTTGCATCTCTGCTCTCTCAGCCTCCTCTGCAGCCTTCCTTACATCCTCTTCAGCCTTCCTTGCCTGGTACTCCTCTACATCCTTCTTCTTCTCGTACCACTTCTTCCACGCAATACTCTCTGGGTTACGAACACGTATCTCTTAGGCCCGTCGTATCATTTTCTTTTTATGGTTCTTCACAAAATCAGTGACGTAGTTTGCAGGATATCCTCTCATCTTGCGAAGTGCTACTCTTGTCTTATACTCATCCTTGAACTTAAACACATCATCATATGATTTCCATTTGCATTTCTGAGTGCTATGTTGCAACAAATAGATGAATACAAAGTTAGCGTACCAAAAACAAACAAAACAAAACATTAGCACTAAGTGTCAACAGTCCTAGCAAACCTCGTCATAATCGATCATGTGGCCACAGAAGTGGCCAATCCCAAGGCCTGAAGGGACTAGGCCGTAGCTAGCTTCGACACCACATTTGCACATCACAGGAGGCGCAATAGACCTCCTCTTCTTCTTCCACTCTGGCACCTCCTCCTTCTTCTCCGGCTCCGGCCAATGGCTCTTTGGACCATAGACCCACTCCGCGAAACGACATTTTGGAAAATCACGATCCTACAAAATCAAAACATTAAAACACACATATAGGACATGACATTTCAAGGTTAACTCAAACCTTACTTCACGCCGTAGAGGACAAATGAACTCTTGTTCATTGCGTGGGTTTATCACGGCTTGCTCTCCGCAATGGCACTTCGGAGGATCCTCGAGCCGCCGTGCCGATGCTACGGCCTTCTCTTCCTCCGTCATAGGAGGAGGGTTAGGAGGGGGCGGAACCTAGTGAGTAAATACCTCACGCTTGCAATGATCAATGCCGGGGTAGAAAAGGAGAATCCTTGGGTCAAACTTGTCCGGACCGTCGATCCATTGGAAGAAAAAGCACCGAAGTATGACTACAAAAAAGTTTCAATTAACTCATCGCGAATACAACATCACAACCAATAAGAAAAACAAAGGGCACAATTACTTACGCTACAACTATAACATGTGTAGAAGAAACGTGCCGCAGTATCCGGATGTCTCGACTGGCCCACGTGCGCCGGATGACCACAGTCACAGTTAGGGAAAGGTTCCTCGGGAGGCACGGACGCATCCTTGCAAGACACGTCGGGGTACATCTCTCTAGGACGACCCTTTTTCCTCCATATCGACTCACGATACGAGTCCTCCATCTAAAAACACGAAATGATTTCAACACAAAACACATATCACTTATAATTCTTACAATTCAAAAATAATCCACAATATCAATACGATTAAAACTAATATAACTTTACTAACTACATTAACCAAACATACTACAACTAAGCAAACTAACATTACTCTAGCAGACTCAAGAGTTGGTCGGGACATTTTACCTTCCACATGACTCCAGCATACTCCAAACATTCTATAGAAATGAAAAGTAAATAAAAATTTTACCTTCCTTATACGAAGGTCCGACGATGGGGCGGTAGCCGACGGGGAGGGGCACTAGGGGGAGGGGTGCCGGACAAGGGTGTTGAGAGGAGGGGAGCTCGGGTGCTGGGACGGAGAGGGGCGCTGCGGGGAATGGAATGGAAGGAAAACCAAAAATAAGAAGGGCCCTGCCTTTTAAATAGACGGGGTTGTACCCCGCCATGATCTGTGGCGGGTTAGGAGTACCCCGCCATGATGCGTGGCGGGGTACTCCTTTCCACGGTGGACTGCTGCATGCCACGTGGCGCCTGCACTCCGCCACCATGCATGGCGGGGTTCTGTTCAATTGCCCCGCCAAGCATGGTGGCGGGGCCAAACGGGCTAGTTTTAATTTTTTTTCAAATCTGGGTCAAATCCAAAATATGTTTCAAATTTGGGCTAAAAAATTTTTGCATATGATGTGCATAGATGTTCTGTAGCATCCAAGGTGTATGTCACACCCCAAAATTTCCAATTTTAGGTTGTGCATAGGAAACACTAAATAAAATAAATGTTTTAATATTCGGATAAAATTTCCTAAGTTTAGTTTATGATAGCATCAATTAGTTATAAAAAAATGAAAAAATAATAAGAATCTTTAAATTTTTCTAAACTAATTTGATGGGCTATTGTTTGATGTGATGTTTGCTCGTTAACTCTTGTGTGTTAAGAGCGAACAAAGTCTTTCAAAATGCGTTTAGTGGATCGATTTTTCTTCTCCAGCACGTCTTTATCTTTTTTTTCAATCAATATTCCTTATTTCTCATCTTAAGTTCTCGTTAGGAGTTTCCTAAAATCTTTTCTTTATAACGTAAATTATTCCTTTCAGTTCCTCATGTGTCAATCAATCTCAGTGAACTCTTTGGGAATTGTTCTGACTTTTTCTGGAGCTAGTTCACGCTTTTCTGCGAGCGTTATCTAATTTTTAGATGCTCCAAAATATCTTGTCATGAGCTCTAAATACTTTATTTTGGTTCCTTTGTTCCATAATGTCTCTGAGAATTTTTCCTAAATTTTTGGAGCTTTCGAAGTATTTTTTGTGGCTTAAATAATAATTTTAGACTTTTCTGAAATTATTTTATCCATAAAATTAATTAATTCCGAAAATAAATAAATATCTCATTTTTTTCAACGCTCAAAGCCTATGTGCAATAATCATAAAGGCCTATGTCTTTATTTATTAATGGGCCTTAATGTTTCTTTAGGCCTATTAGTGGAGGTGGACGGTGCAACATCAATTAGTACCATATTGCTAGTTGATGTGAAGGTGGAGAGTTTTTCTCCCTATAAGTATATACCTACCGCATGAGCAAAGCACATCAAAATTACCGTGGAGGAGCCCCTAGTTTGGGAAATCTCCCGTGTAGTAAATTAGATATTTTTTCTCCTTCTTGTATCACCCCTAGGCCGAGGCCCTTCAGCTGGATAGAGGTAGAAGATGAAGTATTTGCGGTTCTGTCACTGGTTCGTAATATCTTTGTTGTTTCTTCGTTTTAATTTCGTTTTACTCCGTTTTAGTTGCGTTAGTTTTGTATAGTTGCGCTCTACGTAGTAGTGCTGATGTATATCGTGTCACCTAATTATAAATTTATTGATTTACGTGTAATATTTATTTAATGTATTTTTAATTAAAAGCAACCTGGTATAGTAACTTGTTCTTGTGATTTTGCGATCATGCCAACTGAAGCTACATGCTATCGGCGTAGACGTGTTACATGCTAGTCATATATATAAATTAAATATTAATTTAATTAACATGCAATTAGTTCTATGATTAAAAACAATCTAGGTTTGTAAATCCGTTCTTGTTGCGACAGTTTCATAGCGTCGTGCTCTATACAGTAGCGATAGTTTTTGTGATATCACTCAAGTATGAATTTATCTATTTAAATGCAACTTGATTAATATTTATTTAACAGCTTTCTAACTAAAAGCAACATAGGGGTATAATTTCGTTCTTGTTGCTTCGTGACTACGCTGGCGTAAGAGACGCATTAACAACGTTGTTTACCATGTCACGTTACGTGTTTACAAATTAAATTATGTTTATTTGATTAATGTTTATGTCATGTTCTTTTAAATTAGAAGCGACTTAGGTTCATACGTAGAACATTCTTAAATAAATGTTAACTTGATTAATATTAACTTAAATGTTTCTTAATGATAATTAGTTTAGTTAAACATGAAGCATGTAGTTAATTTAACTAATATTTATCTACTGTCTTATCAAATTAAAAGTAACTTTGGTTTATAATTTGTCTTTTATAAATAATCAAATGTTATCATGATTAATAAGAACTTAAGTGTTTCTTAAATAGAACTTGTTTAGTTTATGTAAGAAACATATAATGATTTGATTAGCTGTTATCATCTTCTTTATGCTTTCTAATTTATAAATGTTTAAATGACTTAAACACTAAATAAATATTTATAAATAAAATATAAATAAGGTTAACTTCATATTTTATAATTTAATGTAAATTGGTTAATTTAACTTTAGGATAATTCTCTAGAAGTCTATCACCTTAATTCATTAACTAAAATAAATCAAATGTATAGTTTGTCTTCTCCGATTTGTTGCAACTCCTCGATAGTCGCGTGTCCTCTTTGATGGTAGCTCTGTTATCCGTCGGTCTTACATTTTCGCAATCATAACATCATGTCGTATAGTCTAGTGCGCTCTTTTAAAATGTCTCTTTTGTTTGGTGTATTATTCTTAGTTATGTTTATTGTCTGTTTGTTCCACTTGATTGCTGAGAGTAAAAGAAGTATGGTTAATTAACGCTGAAGACAAGGAGCTGAGGACCGACAGTCAAAGCAAGAGGACTTGAGTCCAGAAGATAGCAACTGGAGATTCTGAGCAGCTAACTTTGGAAAAAGAAAAGTATAGCATGGGATCGTCCCTGGTTTCCTATTCACCTTTAATACACTTAATTCATGTGTATGTGTCTATCTTGTTACCCCTAAGGATATCCTAACTTTTGTATCTTATACCTTGACACCAGTGGAACATTGCATTGGATAGTATTTATGCTAGTGCTCAAGATAAATAACCATGATCTGTAACTTGACTAATGGTATATGAAATAAACGTTTAAAAGATGCTTTATAGAAACATAGCTCAAGAGGGCTAGAGCATTAGGCTATTTTTATGGTGCTCTAGTTTCTCTCATTAAGGACTTATCTGTAAACGAACATCCGGAACTTACAGTACAACTGTGAGGGCTATATGGCTCTGGCTTTAGTCAAATATGAGGACCTTTTCTAGCTTGTTAGTGGTAACCTTCATGGCGCAAGAATGGCTTGACGAATTGGGTATAGTGTGGCTTCTGTCCTTATATGTATAGGCCGCGCATCATTGTACCATTTGGAAGGGGGCTCTACATCTGTTTGTCGAGTGAATCTAATGGCCATAACTTGTTAGACGAACCTTTGAAAGACTTCATAGTGAACCCTGCCGACCTTCCTTGGTAGTGGGTCAAGAGGCTGATCACCTCGGGCGAAAGGGTAAATTACGACTTACAGTGAAAGTGTACAACCTCTGCAGAGTGTAAAACTGTTATAACAGCCGTGCTCACGGTCACGAGTGGCCTTTGACCCTTACAGAATAAATGATGAACACTGATGGTAATGATAATATTGATGATATTAAAGCTCATTGATAATTATTGTTTCTTGTTATATATTATTCTCGTTTACATGATCATAAGGTTATTTGGGCTTACGTAACTTGTTGCTACTCAAATGCTAAAAAGATGACCGACTAAAAGCTATTGCAGTCAACCCGTGTCAAACCTTTTGAGCCTCATGAACCCCGTGTTATATTTGTTGAGTTCGACATGGACTCACCCTTGCTATTTCCCTACACTCCAGTGTGTAGTGAGGTACTGCTTAGAAGAAGGATGAAGGTGTAGTGGAGTTTTTAGAAATCTTTCATAAGTGCCTGGCATACGGAGCCCCTAGTCAGCCGTCCCTGTGACGTTGGAGCCTGAAGAAAAGATTAGTGACCGTTCCGCGACACTCTGATAGTTGTAAGTGTTAATATATTATGTTTTCCACTTTATATAAACATTGTTTTGATATTTTTATTCTGTTGTTGTATGTGTGGATTTTCTGGACACACATATGACGAGCCTAGTTTTGTTCTTTGCAAAACCGGGTGTGACAGTATACAATGCTTCAACCATTCTGCTTTCAGCTAGCCGAACATCCAGCATGTCATGGAAATCTGTGGACCATTTCCATAGCTCTGAAGGCTCCTTTTTCTTCAACACGGGATATGACTGGTTCAGCAGAACCTTCAGACCTCTGTTTGGTCACATAGAAGGATGGCCAAGGCGTTGGCCGGACTTGAACATCACCACCCAGTATCTCAAACTGCACAGGTGGTGGCCATGATTGCCGTAGCGACTCAGCATCCCAACCACATCCAAATGGAGACCAGAAGCTGTGCTGTATGATCGCCTGTATCTCAAACTGCACAAGTGGTGGCCCTAGTCGACGCTGATGGACGATCTCCACCCACGACATCGACGAGAGCATTGCACGAACCTTGCAGATGGCGACCGTGTCCTGTTGGTACCGCGGTCCGTGTGGAAAGTTAATCTCCATTTTAATTGTGCAATGTATTCCATCGCGATTTAAATTTAAACCGAGCCCACCTACTGAATTAGTAATGGATCTTTCCAGTGATCTTAGTGTACAAGTACACAAAAGAGTCAGTGCTTCCAACTAGCCTGAACAAAGTAATACCATCTTGGCCTTGTTTGGATGCATGTGTATCTACTTCAATCCACATGTGTTGGGTGGATTGGAATGAAATTTGGTTTAATTCCACTTCAATCCACTCTAACACATGTGGATTGAGATGAATACATACACATCCAATCAAGGCCTTAGTGTATGAGGCTATGACCACCCCTGTCCAGAAATTCCTACATAGTTACATCTGTGTTTACAGACAAAAAATAACATTAGATGCATGCCATTAGTTCTGCATACATATAACAAATGTTTGCATTTGTGCAACCTGGTATCGCTAGCAACATTTAATAGGAAAATATCTATGCTTGATAGCTCAAGAGAACTTTGGGTGGCAATTCCAGATTACTTGTGCTTCCTTCCAGCATCTCGACGACTCTAGTCATTGTTGGCCGGTCAGTTGGAATCACTTGTATGCACCACAAACCTACAACTATCATCTTTCTCACGAGCTCTGTGGTCTCACTATTAATCTCAGAAGCACTGATACAGTAGTCATCCAAATGTTCATAAATCCACTGAGGGAAATATTGGCTGCTAGATTCACTATCTGTATTGATATTTTTGTCCCTTGCCCCAACCATCTCAAGGACCATCATTCCATAACTATAGACATCAGACTTGCTACTAACTGTTCCAAATTGCTTGGAGAAGACCTCGGGTGCAATGTAGCCTATTGTTCCTCTTGCACCGACAATGGAAATGGCACTCTCTTTATTTGGGCATAGTTTGGCTAATCCAAAATCGGAGATCTTGGGACAGAAATCGTGATCCAATAAAATGTTGTGGGGTTTGATATCAAAATGCACGATGCGAGTATTGCATCCGCGGTGGAGATATTCAAGTCCTCTAGCAATGCCAATTGCTATGTCAAATAAATTCTCCCAGCCTAGAGAACTTTGGTTGTTCATGTTGCTATTGAAGGCATACCTTTCAAGTGAACCATTAGGCATGTACTCATAGATGAGTGCCCTTTTGGATCCTTCCAAGCAAAATCCTAAAAGCATAACAACATTGACATGTGAAGTTCTGCTAATGCTGGACACCTCATTCATGAATTCCTCCCCATCACCCTTGGAGTCCTTTAGCATCTTGACTGCTACCTGATGGCCGTCCGAGAGGTTGCCTCTGTATACATCACCAAAACCACCTTGTCCTAGTTTTTTAGAAAAAGACATTGTCATTCTTTTCACTTCTGCATAAGTGTATCTTTTTGTATGTAGGTTTCCATTCTTTTGTAGAAAGGACTTGATTGTTGGTTCTTCCTTCCGTTTAATGCAGAGCAAACCATATTTGCGAGCCAGGAACAATGCAAGGATAAGTAGACACAGAAGTAGAAGGGACAATGTGCTTGCAATAATATCTGCATCAACAAGACATCATCAGTGACTCCAATTTGTCCAATTTGCAAAGCTATTTATAATTTTACATTTTTTCTTCTAGGGACTGACAGATATATTTCCTATTGTGGTTATTGGTCCATGGACTATAAAATATGTGTTTGCTAATTGTTTATCTCAGAACATGAGCTGCCCTTAATTTTCATGGCTTTTATCTTATATATATCCGATTAGATGAAAATAGATACTGACTAGGCATATCAGACTAAAAAGGAGGTTTGGTGAAAGATGAGCATATAAACAATTAAAGAGAGAACGATGGAAGCGAAGCCAAGATAAGGTCCTTACACATTTTATATCCCATTTGATGCCCTGCAAACGTAAGCAAAGAGGCTAATAAGTAGGCTGAAATACCATATATACAAACAGATTAGAGGGCTTACGGTACTGGACCTACAATATATTATGCCTAATCAGAGGCAGAACGATTAAGAGTTTGAACTAGGGGGCGTGTATGAGGCTGATGTAGTTGCCTTCAAATCAAATGGTAGACAAATATATAATGTTTTGAAGTTTGAAAAGTAACAATTGCATAACTAGTACTTGCTTTTAAAAAGATTAATGAGCCATCATCTTTCTTGCTCCATCAATGGCGTTTGCAATCCGAAAGTAGGAATTTTTTTAATTGGAACACATGAAAAGGTACTCCAAGAACTTCTTAAAACAACTCACAAGTTTAATTTTTTGGTAAAAAGTACCCTTTCAAGTTGTGGATGTCCAGGTGAACAAAGCGTTCCACAGTACATTGCGTCCAGATTGGTGGAAGAATTGGTCAAATGCTAAATAGTAAATAGTCGATCACTTGCCGTTTAGCCAATATCCAGACTAAATGGCACTTAAACGGGCAAAACGCCGTTTAAACAGGATAAATGACTGATTAATAGAAACAACGTACTACCGCGTCTGTATAGTGTTTAAACGGTCCGTTTAGGCGAACAAATACAACTGCAGGCTTATTGTGATCCGAAAGTTCATGATGCCACTTTGAACTTGATGCTAACTCATCTAAAAAATTCTAATTTTGTGATGAATCAAACACCTTGCAACATTACAAAGCAGTAAGCACGAGGGGGCGGCGGTTGCAGACTTAGACCCTATTTGTTTGAGCTTTTGACCACCTTAAGACCACTAGCTTATGGACTTTTCAAAAGTTAAATAGCTCCCATAAGCCAAAAGCCCTAAAGCTCACTATGACTTTTGGCTTTAGGGAGCTTTTTGGTTTTAAAAGGTCGAAAAGCTCCCAGGAAGCCCAAATAAACAGGCCTAGGATCAGAAAGAAACTGACATGGAAAGCCCAAGAGAAAGAAGATGAAGAAAACCTAAGATATAACAATCTGGTGGCCGGCTTCTGTTGGTGGTCCTGCTAAGGTAACATTTCTAGATGGTTGATTGATTTCTGCAAATTTTTCATCCGTTTATTTAGATCCATTTCTACACCTTTTATTTTCAAAAACCAATCGAAGTTCTTTGTTCAGGCCAAGCAAGATTTGATTTCATGGTAAATTGTAGAAAAAAAATAAGTTTTTTTATGAAGCTACAACTAGCAGCTCGACTAAAAAGGAAGAGAGAGAATTACGGCAAAGCGCTTTATATCGTCTAATAAAAAATAGAGGCAAAACTCTTGTTTTGCCGTCTCTCTTTTTTTCTACCATCTAGTAAAAATTGCGGCAAAACTCTTGTGTCTAAAAAAAACTAGCAGCTACATACGAAGCGGCAAGCTAATTGACCCCCTTAGCGATTGAAGAGAGAAAAGGTAGTACAGCCGTACCCGTACCAGACAGAAAGGGCTTACCGTTGCTGCATTCATGGTCGCTCGCTTGGCCGTTGGTGCACAAGCAACCCGCGAATTCCCCATATCTGCTGTAGGCGCACCCTCCATTGGATAGCTCGCACTTGATGCACAGCTCGGACCTCCTACTCGAGTTCCATCCCAACTGAAAACCCTGTTCAAGAGCGACGCGGTACCCGTTGGTGCTCCATTGCTGATCGATCGTCAATGAGGCGTTCTGAAGCACCGGCACTTGGATAACTTGCTTGCACTCCCGTGACAAAGTTTGTTGGGGCACCTCCGAATCCGAAGGAATCACAAAAGAATAATAACCAACCAAAGAACTTGGACATGAGATCGGGTTGATGTAAGGCTGGCCAGGGATAGTGGAGATGGAGCAGTTGGCGAAGAAGAGGAGGTACTCAACGGTGTACTCTGGCAATAAGTTGAGCCACACGGCGGGCGGCACGGTGACGTTGTAGTCGACCGGGCAGCTCTCATCGCCGTCGAGGACATCGAGGTCGACGAGGGAGATGGTGAAGGTGGTGTAGTTGATGCCCGTCACGTTGTAGGAGTCGTCTGGGCTGCTGCCGAGTTGCAGGATGGGATACTTGTCATCCACACAGTCGATGGCCAGCCCAGGGTACCCACAGGAGGAGTTGTTGCCCAGGACATCTGCCGTCTCATCGGAAAGATAGAACGGGTAGCTGATATTCACTTTGCCGCATGCGTATGGTTGCAGCTGGCATATGGAGGGGTTGTAGTCGTCGCCGGAAGGATCGCCGTGGGAAGCGGCAAACAAGACGGCAAGGAGGAACGGCAGCGGCAGCCGGTGGGGGCATAGCGAGCAGAGGACCATGGCTGAATAAGTCAGATGAGTGTTTTTTTTTTCTCCCTCACCGTAGTCCGGTGGCCGCCAGGCTCAGCTCTGTTTATAAGGTCACGACGAGGGGCTGGGGGGTCTTCTCGAAAGGTTGGGTGGCAGACGAGGGCGGCACCAGATCGGAACAGCCGTGGTTGACCATCACCATCTTGGCCACCTGGCTGTCGCGAAATGCCAACGTTGGCTACGGCCTATGACTTCTGCCTCCCCGTCGTTGTTCCGTCGCGGCTCGTGTTCTATCTAGAAGAAAGATTTGCATTTACCGTTGAACACTCCTACATGGTCAGCAACTACATAACTGCAAGATGCAGGAGTACTCAGGAGTCAGGACCCAGTCCTCTGATCCTCCTTCCTGTGATGGGAACCTGGCAGTCGGGGAAAGTTGAATAGTTGATTCGATAGCCATTAAAGTTTCTCGTTCCGGAAAAACTATTTATGTTCCTATTGTGTGCAAAATTTCTAAACATGTAGTACCACATTTCTTATTCCACGTCCCTCGTCCCGACAACTGTCTTCAGGAACACGGTTGCTAAGGTCATGTTTAGTTCCTAAAATTTTTAAGATTTTCCATCACATCAAATGTTTGGACACATGTATGGAGCATTAAATGTAGACGAAAAAACTAATTACATATTTTGGTAGAAAACCACGAGATGAATCTTTTGAGCCTAATTAATCCATGATTGGATACTAATTGACAAATACAAACGAAAGTGCTACAGTAGCCAAAGCTAAAAATTTCGCGAACTAAACACACCAAGTATGATGTCACGAATCACGACCAAGACCAAGAACCACGTCTTTGGATGGAAAAATGAGCAATTAGAGTACTCCATACGACGGTCTCTTCTCTCAGTCTCTCACTACCGGTTTGCTGTCGCTCCAATACAGAGCTTGCAGGTTGTTTCCCTTAAAAAAAAACTTGCAGGTTGCAGCAACTATGTCATCACGTGAGCTTTCCAATGGTTGACGCCATGGAAGGAAAGGCGCTTGGTCTTGGCTATCCGCCTGATAATTCTATCCTTTTTCTTAGAGGAATTCATGATTGTTTCCACTAATCCTTTTGTTTTATAATATTCTAAGTGGTCAGCAGTCAGCACTTCATAGCCACAGGGAGTACCAAAGAGCAGGGACCCACTCCTCGCTCTTTTGTGAACCACTGAAATCAAAGCGAATAGAAAGCATACTATCACTACCAAACTCAACCCTTGAAACACGTCTTCGGATGGACTAAAACAAAAACGAAATAGCAACGAAAACAGAAAAATGTTCACCCGCCTGCTAGAGCCAGCCAATGAGCCAACGCTACCAAACCTCTCCGTTTGGCAACGCAAACCAGGCCTGTCCGCCTGTGGGCTGCGTTTGCCGTTTAGCATCCTGGTCCTTGTTCCACATGGAAACAGCGGCAATACCGCCTCTGCTCGTGGAGCACGGCAAGCCGCCGGACCGCCTGATGAATCTCGCTCACGAGAAAAAAAAACGGATTTGGTGCAAAAAGCAAAACGAGGGTCGCGATGCTGTAAACATCCTTGTCGAATGATGCAAATAGGAGCCAGAATTTCCAGCTCTATACCTACCCGAGCATTAATTTCCCAGGCAACCCCAACGAAATGTATACTAGACTAAGAACAGGTCAAAGAATTCACCATTAGCACGAGGCAAGCAGGAGCAGCGCGGGACTCGCACACACGGGACGGGGACACTGCGGGGCTAGCTGCTAGCAACGAGGTTGCAAATTACCGACGCAACCAGTGCGTGCTCTGGTGATTGCAAAAACAAAAGGTCGGTTCAGAAGGACTACTTACTTGATCGTTTGCAGTACGGGTTGCCCACCTTCCCTCCATTGCACAAGCAGCCCAGGAATTCCCTGTGCTGGCTATAGGCGCATCGCCCGTCTGACTCCTCGCATTGCTGACACTGATCCGTTGTGATACGGCTCCATTCCAACTCGAACCCACCCTTAAGCACATATCCATATCCGCCGCTTGTGAAGTTGCTCTGGTTACTTGCTGCTGTTATCAGAATATCGCCTATCACTGGCACGGTGACAACCTTGCCGCAGTTCGTAGCCAATTCTTGCTCCAGATGCCTGACACTGTCAAGCTCACCAGGCGTGAGCACGAAGGCGTCTCCTGGGCGAACACCTGGCGGACTCTGGAACCCCGCGCATTTGATTATGTATGCGTCCAATTCATGTTCCCATGGCCGTAGGTGTGGGTAGCAGCCGAAGAAGAAGGTGAGGTTGTCGTTGGAGCTGGTGTTATGCAGCCATGTGTCGTTGAAGCTGACTCCGTGGCCAACTGCGGGGCAGTCGCCGCCTCCGAGGAGCACATCGCTGTCCACCAGTGAGATGGTGTGATGGTCGTAGCCGTAGAAGATGCTCTCGACGGTGTAGTCGTCGCCGCCGAGACGGATGGTAGGGGTCAAGATCTGCCCCTCGAGTTTGCAGGAAATGTTCAAGTCGGTGTAGCCGCAAGAGTAGCTGCCGCTGTAATCGGCGGTCTCTCTGGTTGTGTCGGTAAGATAGAACGGGTAGTGGATCAAGACGCTGCCGCACATGATCGGTTCCGAGCACATGGAGGCGTCGTAGGTGCTTAGAAGAGGAAGAGGGTCGCCATGGGTGGAGGGGACATGGACAGCGAGGAAGACGAAGAGGAGGACGAGGAGACGCGGTGGGTGAGCAGCCATGGCGGCGAGAAGACGAGGTGGGTTCACGCTCATCTGGCTGTTTTGTTAGCCAATGAGGTAGTACTACAAGACAGAAAGGGCTTACCTTTGGTGCATTCTTGGTCGCTCACTCGGCCGTTGGTGCACAAGCAAGCCACGAATTCCCCATATCTGCTGTAGGCGCACCATCCATTGGATCCCTCGCACTTGGTGCACAGCTCGGACTTCCTACTCGAGTTCCATCCCAACTGAAAACCCTGTTCAAGAGCGACGCGGTACCCGTTGGTGCTCCATTGCTGATCGATCGTCAATGAGGCGTTCTGAAACACCGGCACTTGGATAACTTGCTTGCACTCCCGTGACAAAGTTTGTTGGGGCACCTCCGAATCCGAAGGAATCACAAAAGAATAATAACCAACCAAAGAACTTGGACATGAGATCGGGTTGATGTAAGGCTGGCCAGGGATAGTGGAGATGGAGCAGTTGGCGAAGAAGAGGAGGCAATCAACGGTGTACTCTGGCAATAAGTTGAGTCACACGGCGGGCGGCACGGTGACGTTGTGGTCGTTCGGGCAGCTCTCATCATCGCCGAGGACATCGAGGTCGGCGAGGGAGATGGTGAAGTTGGTATAGTTGATGCCCGTCACGTTGTAGGAGTCGTCTGGGCTGCTGCCGATTTGCAGGATAGGATACTTGTCGTCCACACAGTCGATGGCCAGCCCAGGGTACCCGCAGGAGGAGTTGCTGTTGCCCAGGACATCTGCCGTCTCATCGGAAAGATAGAATGGGTAGCTGATATTCACCTCGCCGCATGTGTATGGTTGGAGCTTGCATATTGAGGTGTTGTAATCGCCGCCGGAAGGATCGCCACGGGATGCGGCAACCAAGATGGCAAGGAGGAGCGGCAGCCGCAGCGGCATACGGTGGCGTAGCAGGAGACCCACACCCACCATGGCCTTGGGAAAAGTTGGTGGCTCGACTCCCAAGCGGTTTGTGTTCGTTGCTTTACGCTGGCCCCTCCTTACAAACTATGGCTGGGGATTCTGTTTGTGTGCTGCACACCATGGATGCCAAGTGAGGAAAAAAAGCTAAGTGGGATTCGAAGAAGTTTCGCCAGCACAACCAGAGCTACTCATGAAAAGGTTTGGTTTCAACCGTAGAATAGTATCCAACATGTCACCAAATCATGTACGTATACTTCAGTCTATCCTGTACAGCGTGCAATGGTCCAATCAACGCGTAGTCGTGGAGGCAAATCGTCTTGGCTATAAACGTATCTGCTAGGCTAACTTTTGTGGTGATTGAAAGCTCTAATAGAAAAAACTGCAACAGTGGCATGGCTTTTCTCTCTGTCCTGCAAAACGTTCTAACATGGTGACTGGTCACCGCAAGAACTAGAAGGCCCCATTAATTGCTGCCGATCTTTAGACAGCTCGCGTAGTCATATCTACGCCAGTGAGTCGAGGGACTTTTGTCATACGGAATACAGTGGAGCATGTGGAGGCCTGGGGCTGTGTCTACGGTCTACCTATCGTTCGGTTGTTTTAATGGCAGCTCACAACCGAGTGTTGACAAGCTAGAAAACAACTGACAACAACAAACCAAAAAAATCTAGTGTTTCAACTAGCTTGGACACACGATTTCAAACTCTACGGTGCAAATATGACGGACAATTATGTAGAGACCGCACCGCCCATGTCCCGATTCTATTGTGATGGGCTGACTGACTAACATGATTGACTAACAAGTTGTACAGAATAACTTATGTATATAAGTTATGTTAAATAACTTATGTACATAAAATGTGTTTCATAGTTTTTGTATTTTCAAGTTTTGGCATAAGTTATAAGTTAATTTGTTCCATTGTGTTTAATAACTTTTGTACATAAGTCGTGTTTCGTAACTTTTGTGCTTGGGTCAATAGTCAAACAGTTTTATCAATTCTTGCGATGGAGCCCTTGGAGCCCCCCGACCTGTCTCCCCCCAGGCGACGGCGATGGCGCTCCACCCGCCCCCGCGCCGATCTCCCTTCTCAGCCCACCCACCTCCAATCCAACCTCAAATCCGAGTTCCCCGGCTCCGAATCTACCGTTCCATGGGTGTTCCTCGGGGAACTCAGGCCCAGCACGCCGGTGGCTTCTCCAGCCCCGTCGGCCACCACCGGCACCCACAACGACCATGGCAGCCTCGCCGGCGCCGCCCGCCCCAATCGCTGCCACTCCATGTCGGCGACCTCCCGGGAGCCGGCAGCCACCTCCGCTGCGTGCGGAGAGGACGGGGGCCCCTGGGTGGGTTCATGGCCACCGCTGCCCGCCCGGAGCCGCCGCTGTCATCGGCTCTCTCCTCCATCCCCTCTCCCTTGCCGTTGTAGCGACCCCCGCGACGGCTTGGCCGGGGTCTGCCCCTCCCCAACCTTGCACCGCGCCCATTTCCCCGGGCGTGGGGGCCGTGCCCAAGACGACGACACAACTGCCTGAGGACGAGGTCATCGTCGAGGACGTCTTCAACGAGGAGGACGATGACGAAGACGATGACGACGATGCGGTTCATGCCCCGCCGTCCACCACCGTCATCCCCTGCGTCGTGTAGTCGGCTGGTGGCCCATCTCTGAGGCCGTCATCCCTCTCCCCCCACGCTGCCCCTTCCATCCTGGAGGCAGCTCGGTGGGGCGCTCGAAGGCTAGGCGCTAGGCGGACGTTGACCCCGGCGTAGGCAGCTCCGATGACGAGCCCACCCCTGCTGCCACGCGCCCGTCGTACCTGGACGCTGCTCGTAAGGCTCTTCGGGCCACGTCTCCGCCATCGGCGGGAGCTGTGAATGCGACATAGCGTGTTGCAGCCGTGGAGGGAGCCCTCCGGGTGCCTGCAAGGGGGAAGCGGCGTCAGCGGCGTAGGTCATGTGTGCCTGCTGGTCGTGGGGCTCCGACGTCGTAGTCCAAGCAAACACCCGTGCAGCGTCGACTTTGACAGCAGCAGGCAGCAAGGGTCCCAGTGTACCAGCGCCTTGGCCCGCGGCATAGGCCGTCGATACTTGACGTCAATGTTTTCCTAAACGCTAAACGGTAAACAGTCGGTCACCTACCGTTTAGCTATTATTCGGGCTAAACAGTCCATTAAACGGGCTAAACGGCCAATTAAACGGGCTAAACGGATGATTAAATAAAAATGGCATACCACTGTGTAGCGTTTACACGGTGTTTAAACGGGCTAAACGGCCGTTTAGGCGAACAGTGCTTGACGTGTCTCGGCAGCCTCGCCGTGGACCCATCATCGACGCCGATGGTTTCCAGACTGTCGAGAGTCGTCGCCGCCAATGCTGGCCCAGGAACGCGGCACCCAAATGCCACCGTCCAGTCCCGCCGGAGCTTGTGGGTCGCTGCTTCAACTACCTCGCGCACGACCACGTCACCGCTCAATGTCACTCTTTGTCGCGCTGCTTCCGTTGCCGGGGTACCGGCCATCGAGCAAGGGCGTGCAAGCGGGGCCGTTCGCCGGTGTGCAAGCGTGGCCTTTCACCGCCGTACAAGCCCTCGGCCTCGGAGGCGCGGTGCCCCGTTGGGGGTGCCAAGGTGCGCTACCCTTCTGGTCGCGACGCCTCAGGACATGCGCCGACACCGTCGTCACCTCGTCGTGTCGAGCAGTCGACCACGCGGGCTGTGTCGATGCAAATACATGCGGTGCACAATGAGCCTGACCCCGCGGTGTACCGATGCCTGGAGATTCCGCTTTGGGACTTCGATCCCATGCTGGTCGAGGTGGAGGCTTGTCTAAACAAGAGGCTACCCCTGGCGATTCTCAGTCAAACCGTGTCGGAGGTGAACATTTGCCTTTCAGGCCCAGACGAGTGCGGCTCGGGTCAAGCTTTGCCGAGGCCCTCACTCTTGGTGCCGGAATGTAGCCCTCCGCAAGCGTCCTGGACATCGGGGCTGGTGGCCGAGGAGCATGAGCTCATGCTTTCCGTCAGAGCTAGCGGCCTAGCCCTTGAAGCGGAGCCTCAGCAGCTCTCCGTCAGGGCTGACGCCGCAGCCAATGATGGGCAGCCCGTTCAGCCCACCGACGACGGCCCTTCTACACCGGTACACGGAACGGACCCTCCTTCGATCGAGGACTTCATCACCGGCCTGAAGCTGCCGCTCGAGACACCGCTGATCCAGTCACCGCCGCGCCTTCGTGTCTCGCGCATGCGAGACAAGAACTGGGTGCCGCGCAGCAGCGATAGACTTGCCGCCATGTCCGCCTTCCGTGACCCAAACCCGGAGAAGCAGGCCAAGCGAGTCTTGCTCGGCAAATGGCAGCCGTCGGCGAGTGCCCTGCGGTCAGCACCGGTGACGCCTGACGCAACCATGCCCGCTCGGTTCCGCGAGACGTTTCATGTGCCGTTGTCTGTCGTCGTCCAAGCGTGAGGCATTGCAGGAGATCTACCCCTTGATTGGTGCTCGCGGGAGGCGGCGCATGTGCCTGGACTAGCGGGGTCATCTCCCCTCATCGCGAAATTTGTTCTTTATTTAGTACGCTATCTTAACTCCACCGTCAAGCCGGTAATATGTATTAGTGTGTGTCTGTGCGGTGTCCTCGGCAACTCGCCGTTGTTCGCCGCATAACTGTGTTTGTACCAACTCTAACTTCTCTTAATGAAACACGTGCCAAGCACACTCTCAAAAATACTTTGTGTTTCCAAGTTTTGGCTTGAGAATTATGGATTTCCAAACATGACATGCAAAAAATTCATTATATGCTTCTTCTTATGCTCTCTTAGACTAAGGGGTGTTTAGATGCAAAAAGATTTGGAATTTGGTTATTGTAGCACTTTCGTTTGTATTTGGCAATTAGTGTCTAATCATGGACTAATTTGGCTCAAAAGATTCGTCCCGTGATTCACAACCAAACTGTGCAATTAGTTATCTATATTTAATGCTCTATGCATGTGTCTAAAGATTCGATGTGATAGAGAGAGTGTAAAAATTTGGAATTTGGATGGCATCTAAACAAGGCCTAAATTAAGATGATCTGACTATAGGCTGCGTAGTGCTTACCTGCAATAAGTGTTGTTTTCCCTCTTGATCCTGTATGCGAACAAACGAAAGACAATGTCAGATTTGAGCAAGATTGAGCTGATTCACGTCAAACAAACACAAAACACAAATCTCTTACAAAAGACAATGTCAGTTTGACTAGATTTGTAGAAAATTAATATCAATGTTTATATCTTAAAATATGTTTATTATAAAAAATATATTACATAACTAATCTAGTAATAATTATTGCCATAAATAGTATCTTTTATATATACTTTATTAAATTTGGAATCTTTCCATTTATCGGGAAGCGAGATTTTTCATTTCTTGGGACGGAGGGAGTACTTAATGAGATAGGTGGGCCCACAATTTTTACTTCATTTTACCTTGAGAAAACGGTTATAAGCCTGTTGAGAATGATTCCCTTCATAACTAAGGTTCCTTGCAGAGGTGGCAATCTACTTTAAGATGGCATGCCGGTTCAATTCTCAGTGCCAAGTCACTTGATTGTCGAAATGTGGAAAGCTCGACCAAGCAGTGGATTCGTAATGGGCTGGTGATGGGACCCTAAATTTAGTCAATTCATTCATGGTGGCCTATGCAAAACCCATTGGGCTCATTGTCTTCGATTCTTCTCACTATCAAAATGGTAGAGTCCTCCTAGTGCTTTTAAATAGTACTGAAACACTACAACTAGTCATAGCACATGTAAATCCTCACTAGGAGGCATTTTGTAGGAAAAATTTATACTAAATGTTGAATACTAAGACACTGGTAGAACCTCACATCACCCAGAGAAATTGCATGGGAGGCAGGGGCATGAACGCACAGGACGAGGAGGAGACAACGTAGGCGAGGCATGGCGAGCAAAGAGGTTTTTGCACTTCACATAGAAGATTGCGCTATATTCGCAGAGAACACGGTCTCCGCTCTCCTGTTAAGAGTGTACGACCTAGGTGTTGACTCACAGGGCAAACACGCAGACTTTCGAGTGGCTACTGGCTAGCAAAGATGCGGAAAGATCCTCCTCACACACACAGAAACAATCACACCGCGTGATTTGCTAAGAAATGTGGCCAAACAGAAGGTATATAGAGCAAATTTAAGGTTGGACACGCACCACAGAGGTACGTTGCAGCTTGTAGGGCCGTTCTTCACGTCATAAAAGCAAAACATTCGTTCAAAAATCATAAAACCAAATAAAAAGTTACTCAGAAAAAAACAGGTTTTGGCATCTCTATCGATCCGAACTCTCGCACCAGAGTCGGGCATGGTGGATACCAGATACCAGCAGAGATAAGTGTAAACGGGAAAAGACAGGAATTAATGTAAAATGGAAGGCCTTGCGTCCGGACGGCTCCCACAACTGTGTCCCGCATCCTGCCCGGCATGGGAAACCTGCGTTTGCATCCCGTCCAACGCCCCACGCCTACATCCCGCCCAGCGCTAGCACCCGTGTCAATCGCAAGACCCACATCCCCCCGCCCACCCCGCGCCCGCACGGGGGAAATCCACGTGGGTTGACCCATGGCTGCGTCCCAGCAGCAGCGACAGGCGGCTACGGCAGGCCAGCCATCGGTGCTGTGCAACATCCGGATCTACTTTTGAAACATTCAGATGAAACATTTGCAATATACGTCTGAAACAGATAAAACACTTGAAAACATACGTCTGAAATGCCTGAAACACTTGAAACATAGGCTTGCGACATGCGTACATTGTCATTGCAACATATGCAACATTGACCACGGCCTACTTGGTGGGGCGGCCTACCTGGTGGGAAACTATGGTAGCCAGCAAGTTCGAGTCCGGGGGACATCGAGAGCTGCCCAGTGTATACCTAGGCATAGGCGCAAGCCTCCCCTTCCTACCGTGGTATCTTCGACCGGCCGTGGTGCACGCCATGGGCGCAACGGCACGAGGGAATGCGAAGTGGGGCACGGAGGAGCGCTTGTTCCATCATATACAATTCCTATCACTAATTTGACACATAATTCTTTACAAGGACCAATGACAAGGGCTCGTGCACGTCATTTGAATTATGAGGTGCGTTCGTTCCTTATGTTACGTACTAATATTGTTGAGGATGGGATGCTACCAAAGTCATGTGATGTCTTATTGTTTAGGAACATGAGATCAGCACAGTTTACATCCAGCGAGCTATGGTTTACGCAAAGTACAAGAGCTACCTCAAGTCTTGATACACCATTTACATCGAGCCAACCGCCACTTACGCCAACTTCAAGATCTACGCCAAATTTACGCTCAAGCAACAAACATTTACATGCACAAGACTGAGTTCACATGACAAGTACTCCAACTTCACATAGAAATATTGTCACATCCGGCTCAATTTGGAATTTGGCCTGAGTGGCCTATGTGATTGTTAATGAGATATTGTGGGGAGTTTAGTCTCACCTTAGTTGTTGAAGGTGGGTTAGATCAACATATAAAGATTCTAGAGTCCATCCCATTATCCGCGGGTTAATCCTTTTACGCGAAGCGATGACGAAAGCGCAAGTGGGATGGGTGGTGGTTCGCTCAGCGTGTAGAGTGAATTTGAGCTGTTTGGACTCTGAAGCATTACAAATATGTACCAACATATGAAGTTTCGTGGTGCATGCTATAGATGATTGGAAAGCCTAACAAGTCTACTTTCTAACCCAACAAACAGAGAATCTTTTGGACTTCCCAAGAAAGAGTTATGGTTTCGTGGTGCATGCTATACATGATTGAAAAGCCTATTAAGTCTACTTTCTAACCCAACAAACGGAGCATCTTTTGGACTTCCCAAGAAAGAGTTATGGTTGATTTACCGAAGTATGCGCAGAAGCTTAGAAGACACGCGAGAACATCAAGAGACTTCATGAAAGCTGAACCATTTGGTCTTCCACTTCTGCAAGTGGTGACCTACGCCCATAGCCTTCTAGGAGAGTTGTTTTCGACTATAAATATCACCTATGTACTGCTATAAAACTTGGGTTTTGCTTAGATTACATCTGCACATTGTTTGTGAGATTTCGCCTTTGTACTAGACCGACTAGGCTGCTACTTTGGTTTGTGATTCCCCAAATTGCAATTTCAAATTGCCTTTACCGGTTCTTGCTTGTGTTCTCAAATCGCTTGTAAGGAATAGCCTTCTTGGCGAGGTCATCCGGGTTTCGTGCTCGGTTGATAACCATCGGAGCAGTAGTGTTGTGATTGCAAAGGAGTCGATCTGCTCGGTCGGAGTCCTTGAATCGTCTATGTCATGATCTCCACAATTCGACTTATCGTCTACCTACATGGAGATTGGGCCTTAGTTCCCATTACCGGGTGCGGCGCACCCACGCTAGAGAAGGCCACCGGGTTGGAGAAGGCAAGCTAGAGAAGGCCATTGGGCTGGAGAAGGCGCGAGATAGATTGGGGGCGGCGGTTGTATGCGTGCGGCGGTGGGGAAAGGATAATGTCGCTGTCTTTTTATTCGAGAAAGGAAGAAGTCCACCTTGTCTCTCTTAAATTTCGCAAAAGTCTGTCTTTCATCCCTCAACTCTAAACCCAGAAATAGTTTCTCTCTCATCCCCAAAACCGATCACTTGACCTCCAAGGTTGTTTCCCTCGGTGGTTTTTCTTTTTTTTCTTTTATGTTTATTTCGGCTGAATTTTTGAAAATCGTGGTAAATCACAGAAAAATCAGAAAATGAAAAATCCAATTGTGTTGGACTCCGCGTGAGTAGATCTACATAATAAACATATGATATTGTGTGCTTTAGTACAAAGTTTTGTCATAGCTTTAGATCTATGCTTTTTTATAATTAATTCATAACTGCAGTTTCTATGGTCCAATTATGGAGAATTTTTTTTGGTGGGATAATCATTGAATTCCTGAGATGTAGCAAAAAAATCATTCTCGCCCGAGTTATACTTTTATCTAGATAAACCTAGATAAATCAATAGATAAATTTGTGACTCAGTTATATATGATCCAATGAAGATGAATTTTTTACTACACCTTAGGCGTGCAATGATTAATCCATCAAAAAAAATTTGACCACAATTGGACCAAAGAAACTGCAGCTATGAATTAATTACAGAAAAATATAGTTCTAAAATTAAAGCAAAAACTTTGTACTAAAGCATAATATATCATATGTTCACTGTGTAGATCTGCTCATGTGAAGTTCATCACAATTAGATTTTCTATTTTACGATTTTTATGTGATTTACTATGATTTTTTAAAGATTCAGTCGAAATAAATATAAAAGAAAATAGAAAAACCACCGAGAGAAACAATCTTGGAGGTCAAGTGACCGGTTTTGGGAGATGAGGGGGGAACTATTCTTGGTTTTAGAGTTGAGAGAGGAAAATAGACTTTTTGCGAAAGTTGGAGGATGTAAAGTGGACTTTTTCCTTCGAGAAACCGTGAAACACGTGAGGTGGAGCAGAGCAGGCCTGTTGGACTGGATGAGTGCACAGGCCCGAGAACAGGGAAGTTCAGACGGATATCTCTGGACAGACGTCCTCACCAAATAATTTCGGAATGTAAAAAGGGAGGCTGATTAATCCTGCTTACTGTTCATTCTGGTAAAACTAGAGTGCACTTGGTATAATCAAGTAATCATTAGGGAACTTTTGTGTTAGGTACATGGGGCCTTGAGAACCGGAATACCGTGCTGGGCTGGCGTTAGGCCCAATCAGATGGTGAGATGGATAGGTTGGCATTACAAAACGTGATAACAGGACTGAGGAAGGGGTTCGAAGAATTATTCAGAGAACAGCGCATCCATTTCCTAGCTGCTTCCTTCCTCCAGGTGCTTCTCTTATCCGAATTTCCCTTCTGTGCTTCCTCTCCCATACTCTAGGCCTTGTTTAGTTGGTCCAAATTGGGGCCGGCCGAATTACTATGCTACACGGTAGCACACTGTAGCATTTTGTTTTTATTTGGTAAAAATTGTCCAAATATTGACTAATTAGGCTTAAAATTTTCGTCTCGCAAAGTACAACAAAACTGTGCAATTAGTTTTTGATTTCATCTATATTTAGTACTCCATGCATGTGCCGGTATTTTGATATGATGGGAAATCTTCTTTTTATATAGTGAAATTTGGGGAAAATTTTGGTATCTAAACATGGCCCTACTTCTTATTGTATCTGTCGGATATCAGTATCGTTGCTTACCTTAGTGGTTTTGGAGTAATTGGTCTCCATCATCTAGTGAGTTGCTAACATTCTGGAGATGCTTAGAAAGTGCTTACCGTTGGTGCACTCCTCGCCGTTCACTCGCCCGTTGGTACACAAGCAAGCCACGAATTCCCCATCTCGGCTGTGAGCGCACCCTCCATTGGATCCCTCGCACTTGGTACACCACTCGGACCTCCAGATTAATTAAGTTCCATTCCAACTGGAAACTCTGTTTAAGAACGTTGTGGTACCCGCTGGTCCTTAATTGCAGATCGATCGTCTGTGAGGTGTTCTGAAGCACGGGCACTAAAATAACTTCCTTGCACTCGATCCCAAGACAAAAGTTGGTGGGGGCACCGACCTCCGAAGGAATCACAAAAGAATAACCATCTAAACCATAACTTGCACATGCGATCGGGTTGGTGTTATGCTGATAAGGAACAGGGAGAGTAGAGATGGAGCAGTTGGCGAAGAAGAGGAGGTAACGAACAATGTTCTCCGATAAGTTGAGCCACCCAAAAGGTGGGTGGCACAGTGACGACTGACGTTGTGGTCAACCCATCGGGGTCGGCGAGCCGGCGAGGTAGATGGTGGAATTGGAGTAGTCGATGTCCGTCATGTTGTAGGAGTAGCCTGTGTTGCTGCTGCCGGGTTGCATGATGGGATACTTGTCGCCCACACAATCTTTGGCCAGCCCAGGATACCCGCAGGACGGCAGGAGGACTTGTTGCCCAGGACATCAGCCGTCTGACCGGAAAGATAGAATGGGTAACTGATATTCACTTTGCCGCATGTGTATGGTTGCAGCTTGCATATGGAGGTGTTGCAATCGTCGCACGAAGGATCGCCACGGGAAACGGCAACCAAGATGGCAAGGAGGAACGGCAGCAGCAGACGCTGAAGTAGCAGGAGATCCATGGCCTATGGCCCTAGGTAAAGCTGGTGACTCAACTCCCATTCTCCCAAGCGGTTTGTGTTTGTTGCTTGACGCTGGCCCCTCGTACAAACTACTCCATGGCTGGAGATTCTGTTTGTGTGCTGCACGCCATGGATGCCTAGTGAGGAAAAGAAGCTCAGTTGGACTGGAAGAAGTTTGGTCAGCACAACCAGAGCCAGCCCATGAAAAGGTTTAGTTTGAACCGTAGAATAGTACTCCAAACCAGAGTACTTACCAGAGTATCTGCTGGGTTAACGAACATGTTGGTTACTTGCCAGAGTACTATTCTACGGTTCAAACCAAACCTGATCAACATGTTCGTTACAGATACTTACCAGAGTACAGTGTTCGTTACCAGAGTATCCAACATGTCATGAAACCGTGCGTCTTGGCTCATAACCGTATCTGCTGGGTTAACTTTCGCAGGCTGATGGCAAAGGTAAGTGCTGCATACTATCTGGAGGTGGGCAATTATCCAGGAAGCTTATGAAAGTGCAAAACGGTGGCTACCACTGGCAGCTGGTACTCTGAAGTTGAATGTTGATGGGGCCTTTCTTCCTGATTCCGGCAAAGCTGAGGTGGGGGTGATTATTAGAGACCATGAAGGCCATGTAAGATTATCAGCTTGGCGCTTACTTCTCCGTCCTTGAGACTGACTGTGCTGTCGTGGCTGAGAGGTTGAAGAGCAAGGAGCATATGATTACTCGGTGACTTCGATTCTGCAGGAAGCACGTCGTGATATGGAGGACTTGTGTAGTTTACAAGTGGTTAAGATAGCAGGAGTCAAAATAATGTTGCTCATGAACTAGCTCCTATTAGGTCGGATCGTAGTCAAGTTTTTTTAGTTCTTTTCCTGAGTTTGTTATTTCTTTGGTCTGTAATGATACTCTTTGATTATTATAAAGTTTATTTTTTTCCGCAAAAAAAAGTTCTATCGAAAATGGAATAATAATGGATTAAACTCTAGTAGGAAGTCAATCCAAACCAGAATTAGAAAAAACTGCACCAGTGGCATGCCTTTTCTCGCGCTGTGCTGCAAAAATGTTCTAACACGGTGACTAGTTTCCGGCTCTCCGCTAGAGACAGGGGCGAAGGTAAGTAATGTCTAGGGGGTGCCAATGCACCACCCAAAAAATACAAAAACAGTGAATTTGAATAAAATTTCATCATATATGCACCCTCTATTAGACTTGTTTATATACCCATAAGGCAAGTGCACCACCCTCTAATTTGCTCTAGCTTCGCCGCTGACTAGAGACCGTGTCATACAGATACAATAGAGGCTCTCTAGGGACCGTGTCCTGTTGACACCGCGGTCCGTGTGGAAATTAGTGGCTCTGATCTGGAGACAGCGAACGCGGCCATCTGTTAGGAAGCTACCCGGCCATTGAGCCATTGACTCAAGCGGAGGCAAACAAGGACGCAGGCCAGCAGGCGCCACCGCTATGCCCGACGGTCACTGATGAGTGATGAGTGCGGACAGCCGAGATCTCAGCTATGACCACATCGCTAGAGAACTCTGACTTTTGTAAGTTATGGCTCTTAATACCTACTTCTACTAATCTCTAGTTCACAGTTCAAGTATTTTCAGGAATTGGGTGTCGCAATTCTGATCTGAATTAGAATGAAAAGTTTAGTCTCCATTTTAATTGTGCAATGTATTCATCGCGATTTAAATTTAAAACCCAGCCCACCTACTGAATTTGTAATGCATCTGTCCAGTGATCTTAGTGTACAAGTACACAGAAGAGACAGTGCTTCCAGCTAGCCAGAACAAAGTAATACGGAGTACCATCTTAGTGTATGAGGCTATGAGCACCCCTGTCCAGAAATTCCTACATAGTTACATCTGTGCTTACAGACCAAAAATAACATTCGTGTGTGTGTATATATATATATATATATATATATATATATATATATATATATATATATATATATATATATATATATATATATATATATATATATATATATATATATATATATATATATATATATATATATATATATATATATATATATATATATATATATATATATATATATATATATTATATATATATATATATATATATATATATATATATATATATATATATATATATATATATATATATATATATATATTATATATATATATATATATATATATATATATATATATATATATATATATATATATATATATATATATATATATATAT